>DF242011.1:34785-97813 GCA_000507305.1 Breviolum minutum Mf 1.05b.01 | reverse complement strand
TGCTTTCAGAGGAAAGTTTGCATAAGTGATTTTGTGAGGTGATACAGTTACATATCTAATGATTTTGTTAATTGTTTTCAAGGTAATGTCTGGATGTAATGTCTGGGTCTCTACAAGCCATGTTTAATGCTTAATTCCTCTTTTGAACGTATCAATAATCATGGATAATGTTGGTAAGTGATACACCACACTTGGTAAGTGATACATTCCCCCCCTCCCCAGGTTGGCTCTGGGGGAGGGGGGGGCTACCATATATATATATATAGATATATATAGACATATATACACATACATCTTCACCATGATCCATGAACCCTTGGACCATGGCACCATTCAAGGCCTTTTGGCCGATCCCGAAAGTCAGTCCCGGAGAAATGCACAGAAGGCTGCTGGTTGTGGGGAGGAGTTTAAAAAAAAAAAAGGCAAAGTTTGGGAATCTTCAACAACCACCTGGGATGTATACAAACCTGTAAATAATTGGAAAAACTACCAACATCAACTGGTGCAGGATGTCTTCCATCAACAGTATCTTGGGTGGTGGTTTCAAATATTGTTTTTTTTCACCCCGAACCTTGGGGAAATAATCCAATTTGACGAATATTGTTCAAAGGGTTGAAACCACCAACTAGCTCCCTGAAACAAACAGGTCGTCCCTGAAAATGGATGATTGGAAGACCAGTTTCCTTTTGAGTTTCGGCCTATTTTCAGGTGCGTTTGCTGTTAGTTTCAGAGAGGGTAAAGATCTTGATTTTACCCCCCTGAAGTTCAACATGTCGCCCCTGAAAAGTTACCTGGCCCCAATAGGAAAGGCTTGTCTTCCAACCACAATTTTTCAGGAGCGAACTGTTAAACTTCGGGAGGGTAGGTGATTTAATTTGGTAGATATGGGTGCAAAATCTCAATCCCGCATAATTCCAAGCTGTTCTATTCAGGGCCGAAGATTCAAAAAGAAAAACACTGACAAACTCCCATCACCACTAAACACTCGAAAAAACGAACATAGCGAACAAACGGATGGAACCGGAACCTGATGATTTTCAAGCTTGAAATCTCTTTAAGTCCACCTTAAAACCCTGATTCAGGCCGTGGTCGCCAGCACAAAGAATCTGGAGGCGCGGACGTGGTGGGCCAGTTGTGGTGCTGCTGGACCCAGGAGTTTTTGGTGCTGTGAATGGCTGGTGGTTGGCTATTCACGCCTGTTTTTTTGGTGGGCATCCCTAGTTTTCAAGTGAGGGTTTTCCCAGGATAGGTTTAAAGTCCCTTACCTTTCACCATTGACTGCTAACACTGCTTCGGCCAAACAAAAATCCCCTGTGGGGCAGCTGATGTCAAAACCCTGGTGAAAAGTGTCAACCATCTCCAGCATTGGAGAGCGCATAAACTGTATAAAATCTCCTTGGAAACGGGTGATGACAGTTGGTTGCCACTTCTCGGATCGTGGGGGATGATCTCTGTGGAGATGTCAGGCATGTCACATCTTGGCCAATGACTCGGTTACATCATGGTATCGCAAGATGCCCAAAATGGTGCGGATCTCTGAAGGGTGGGAGGAGGATGTCAGGGTGGCTATCTTCACCATGGAACACCAATGATCCATGTTAATCTGGGGTGTATGGTGAACTATGCTGGCCTCAAATTCTGCGAAATTCAACGACTTCTGAGTCGGATTGTAGCAACTTGTTTTTTGTATTTTAGCAGGGCAAATCTCCCAACTACCCAACATCTCCCAACCTCATCCCAAGTGGTTTAAGTAAGAAATGTTTGCCCTGCCATTTCAACTTGGTGAACTACTGTAGTTGATCTCGCGAAGCCAAACTCCACCGAACAGATGGAACAGCAAAAGACAGTCTTGGGCTGCGCGGCGGTGCTACGTCCGGGTGCTCGGGTTTGATGCGAAGAAAATCTGGAGAATCTTCACCTCCACACCTCCAGGTTTGGGGGGGAAGATCCATACGTATGGCATGATATGGCATTATATGTAAGCAAGCCAGGCATATCTCAGCCACCCAGTGGCTGAGATATGAAAGGATGGTGGTTGTTGTCATGGGAACTGTTTTGCAGAATGGTCAAGCTTTGTCGAGTATGTGCCTGCAGTAGACAAAGATAGGGGTAAGCCTGTAGAGAATGGTAGGGTACGTCAGTGCAATCTGGCTAGGGACTAATACTTGGTCGTGGTTATTAGTATAGTTACAATTGATGGCTGACATCCTGCACTAGTTGAGCTTGGTAGTTGAACCAACGATTTTGAGGCTTTTAATGTTGCATAATCACTTCCCAACTAGCGCAGGATGTCATCCAGCAATAGTCGTACCTCACGTTGATTTGTATGTGAGCCATACTTGGCAACATGTTCCTCCACAGACTCAAGCTCCCGGGCACAAACTGGCAGCAAAAAACATCAAACATCATCAAAGACCCAATCCTGAACCGAAAATTCTTGGCACCCACAAAAAACAAACATGAAGAACTCAAAAATGGAAAGTTGGAAGATATTGTCCTTTTTCCGTGGTGATGTTTTTTTTGTTGGGGTTCCACCTTATATTTCAGGGTTCCTAGTACCGAAAATACCCATGTTCTCAAGCATGTCTTCTGCAATCCCCGGATCGCAGGATGGTTGCAATGCGTCGTCCTGTCGGACAAGCTTTCGGGGCATCAACTGTTGGTGCGCATGGCGCAGTAGCTCGGTTCATTGGGACCTTTGACCCAGGATGCCTGTCACCACCGAAAATTAACGGCGAAAGGAACCTCAAAAGCACTAAAAAGTTGAAAAGGAACATCTTCCAAATCTGCATTTCTGGGTTAAATGTTAATATTCCAGGGTGTACATTTTGACATTTATGTAGGGGATCCCTTTAACCTTCATTTGCCACTGTTGCTGGGTGGGGGGTGGGTAGATCCAACTTAAATCAAGCATTTACTGGGGGAGATGTTTGTTGTTGTCCTGGTGTTACCTCGACAGTGGGTTAGGGGAACATAATTTTGGATATAGAAAACACATGTCAAATGCTCAGAGTGTTCTCCAACTTCACTGAGCTTTCTCAGATTTCTTGGATCTTGAATTCAATTGCAAAGAAACATCCAGGATTCCATTCTTTTTTCCAGACATGTTCAGATTGCATGTTCAAGGATCTTCAATTTTGGATCTAATGGTTGCGCCCGTTTCTATTTTTCATAAGCGGAGGTTTTGCAGGTTGCAAAAGAGTGTCATACAAAGCTGTAGGAGTGTGGAAGCGTCGATATGCGATTCTTTATGTACCTGCGTTGTGGGAATATGCCTTTTTTGCAGAAGCTGCACCGAGACTCGAGACACATGGAGCGGATATCTTTGTATACATGGAAAAATAGAATATTGAATAAATAAAATAGATTATAACTATTCCACTATGCATTCTTGTTGGAGTTGTTTACAGAGGGTCCTTTGGTGCAGCTTCACACAAGAGCAAATATCTGAGTCACTGCGAGGTCGGGGAATCCACACAACAATCACCTTCCTGAAATACTAAACCCGCCAGGGAACGATCACATATCCCCTATATACCTTTTCTTACTTTTGAGTCGAGGATTTTTTCCGAACTTCCCGTTTGGTGACACAACGCACCGAGGCCTTTGACTTTCATGATCTTGCGTGGTGGATGGACTGTTAGGATGCCCCAGTTGCTGGTGATGTGGAGTCAGGGCTTGTGATTCCTAGACGGATGAGCATGGTGATGGGGATGATTGGTGGTGATGAGGTGGAAGATGATTGAAAAGATGTACACTGAATGTTGTGGTTGAAAGTGTCAGGCGCGAGGTGTTTGTTAGGATGAATCCCTGCCACAATCATTTGGAGCATTTCAAAAACCTTTGCTTTTATGTAAAAATCCACAAGCTGTAAGAATCACCATACTTTTCAGGACCCCATCATTAACCAACCTGGACTGCTACATGCATCTAACACATGTAGGGCCGGTGGATTTCATGTTTTTTCGACTCCGAAATTGCGGGAGTACAATCTGATAAGCTCAAGATAACTGGTGAACCACCAAAAAAAAGCACCCATGAATTTAAGAGAAAAGATGAAAGCTTTGAAAAAGGACTACTTCAATCTATTATTAATATAACGATTAATTTACAAAAAAAAACTATCGTTTTTTTTAGAGTCCAGAATTTCTCCGTTGATTCTTTGCTTGGGGTTTGGAGAAAAGATGGCATCACCATTGATTGACTGGTGGGATGGTGAACTTGCCACTGAGGCAAATCCCAAGAAAGCCACGGCAGGAGTGATTTTGAAGATCCTGCGGCAGATCATTGCACCTTGGTTTTGGAAAGGTCGGCCGGAAGAAGGTTTTTGATGAGTTTTTTGGGGGGGAGAGAAGTGATACACTCAAGACGTGGTTCTTGCCCTACTAAAGCTTGATATTGAAGCTGAAAATTAGCTCCTGGAAATCGTTTTTTTTTGGAAAGCAGCATTTTCCAGATTCTATGATGAACGTTTGGGGTAGTAGTTCACGCAAGCCACAAATGTTTGAATCTCCACGAGACTTAAATCATCTTGGTAGATAGAACTACTATGACTAGGTGATCCAAATTGACTATATCATATTTTTCAGATGGGTTGCAACCACAAACTATATAGATGAATTACTCATTTGAATATCCTACAAAGAAGAAGTTACACCTCCCACAACATTACCTGAACAGCTAGCATCGCTAGTGTTTCCAAGCCTGCAATGCCCTGCATCTTTTGGCTGGTGAAACTAAACCCTAGGGATCCAATCACCTTCTGAGAATGGTAATGGAACCTAAATACTTGCTGAGGAGGTGATTATACACCCCAATCATCATTATCTGACAAGGTGATGGGATACTTAGGGAAATGTTATACTGTAAGTTATACTGTAATTCACCGATTTCACTTGAAACTCCAACATGCCATCGTACCCCCAAAGAACCATCAGGGCAAACCCTCAAGTTCAGTTTATCATGTATCCATGGTCCATGGTAATTTCAGGTGCAACTTATTTTGGATAACTGCATATACCTGCCATATATAGAATTACGAAGGGAGAGCTGGGCCTGGTGACTAGCCATCATGACAGGCAACTGCATTGGGTGGATTTTGCGGATGCTTTTTTTTTCCAGATGGAAACCCATCAACTAAGAAAATTATCGAATTTGAGGGTGGTTTTAGGTGACTGTTTATTTTTACCCGGCCCCAAGTACAGGAATGTTACTGTAGCATAGTTTCAATCGGACAAAACAGAAAAGCACCAGCATAGCATGATACTGTTGATGGTTCAGAAATCCGGTAAAGCACCACGGATGCATAAAATACTGTAAATAGTGGGATAAACTATCATCCTCAACTGGTGAACGCCGGATTTCTATGGATTTCTTCCATCAGTAGTATTTTCATCCTTTTCAGTCCCATTGCGATGGACAGCTCCACATATGACCTGAGGAAAGCTTGCCAAGTACAGCCACTGTCACTGCAAAGGCACCCCCGTAGCACTGGTGTGGATGCAGCAGGGACAATACGGACGCTTGAGACCATGTATATGTATAGATCATATTTATTTAAGTTTCGATAACCATATCATTCTCCATTACCTATATGTGATGAATGTGTTTTTGTTAGACAAAAGAATTGAGAAGAATCAACAAAAACTGATGGTTCTTCAAAAAAAATGCTGATACATTTCCCTATATGGGGGTTTCCAAAAATAGGGATACCCCAAAATGGATGGTTTTTAATGGAAAACCCTTTTAAAATGGGATGATTTGGGGGGAAAACCCATTATTTTTGGAAACACCTATATTAATTCAAGGCTTCATCTCTGTGTTCCTCAGGAGCTGAGGGAAGATGAGCCTTTGACTCGAGCTGCTCAAGGTTCCAGAGTTGAGTTCCTCAACACATCAGCTTTTCGGAGTTGGGAATTCTCCTTACCTGGGGAATGATCCCATTTGACTAATATTTTTCAGATGGGTTAAAACCACCAACTAGCTTACTTTTGTTTGGGGAGGTTTGGATTTTTGAAAAGACGATTTCGCAAAAAACTTCCTCTTTCCAAAACGCAAATGATGTATCTAAGACTTTGGAATGCCACAATATCATGAAAAACGAATGCTTCTGGATGATGCCAAAATCATCCCATCATCGGATAGAAAAAAATCGATGGAAAATTTCCAGCGTTAGTCGGAAAACTGCTCCGGTGGTTGAGGTCAAAAAAAGAGAATGACAACCTGGAAGATGATTTCTTGATGAATATCATCAAACCCATCGTTTTTTTCTCCAAGTTCCACACGACATGTCTTTGCATCAATTTGCCCAAGTCAAGAACTAACTATCAACAAAGTTGTTCATTCAAAATTACTCTAACATCCAAGTCTTGTTGTTTTTGTTGATCCCCGTGTGTTTGGGTAATCGGCGAACGTATTTGAAATTCCAGGCGACCAAGAGGCGTTTCTTGGCGAGCAGATAGGTGAAGTTTCATTTTCACCAAGAAATTCTAGCCGCACTTCAAAACCTGGTTTGTATAATTCCCTGGAAAATGTCAAAAAGATAAAAACTGTATCAATCAGATTCAACGATCATAGTGTTGATGGACTTCCTGTATCATCATTTGATGTCAACCTTCCTTGGACCCTTTGTTGATATACCACTTGGCCGTATTCGGGGGGATACGCCTTGGCATGCCTTGACCAAACAACTTGGGTAGTTCGTTTTCGGGACTTGAAAAAAGGCTTGGATAAAGAGGTCGTTGGCATAAGCTCTAGACAGTGCAGTCGAGGGAGTCCCGTTGTAATGTAGATTATTTCTTTATAGATTACAGAGCTTTATTGAAATCAAACTTGCATCTCAGTTAAAGGTGGCCTGTTTTTTGAATTGTATAGGCCTTATGTATTTTTCCCCGCCGGTGTTCCAAACAAATTCTGATTCTGCAACAACATCCAAGGAGCCTCCATACTGGAGAACCTTCGGCGTGACAGCCTAGCTACGAAGCTGAGAGACTGATTGGAGATACCACCTGTTTTCGAATAAAACCATAGGTCAAAGGAGGTCAAAGCTATGTGAAGCATCATTGAAGTACATATTCATCATAAGATGTATGTTGCTGTTGTTAGTTAACGAAAAGTTTATGGACTGAGTATGTACTAAGCTTTCTGGGTTTCATAGTTGATTGTGTTTGAGGAATGAGACTGAGAGTGTTTGTAAAGCATTGAGAATACTGAGGCCTTAGCCTTAGATATGAAAAGTTTCGGATGTGTTGAAGAGCACCCTTTTTCTCCTACTTTTGGGAAAGATGATGGTCAAATTATACCATTCACAGATCCGGCGCCAGTGACATATGTTTGAATGTTGCCGAATCATCCAAAGAAATATCATACATCATCGGACCAATCTATCACTACGAGTCAGCTTGAAGTGACAAACATAAAATTCAGCGCGGTGAATCACCCAGATACTGGCTCCAAGATTTACTGAGGACCAAGATTGGGGACCTGGTGCTAACCTTTTTTAAGCCCTACCCCAATATAAATGAAGGAGTTTGAGGTTCAAATTCCAGCTTTTCTTTGCTGATTCCTGCCTTCCCCCTGCCATTGGTTATTTTGTCAGGTCTTACGCCAGCGCACCTGTGAACATGTGGCTGGCTTGCTGGTGTTTGGACCTTGGGGTTTTGTTTTGGTTCACACAAAAACAACAACCGAAAGGTGCCGTAGTTTGAAACACTCCCGAAAACAAGCTTGGTACAGTTGATGGTTCAGAAATCCGGCGATCACCAGTGAAGGTTGGTAGTTTACCCCATTATTTTCTTAGGTTTTCTACATCCCAGGTGGTTTTTATCGCCGGATTTCTGAACCATCAACGCTAGTTTAGTAAAAGGTGGAATCCATCCAAAGCTATAATTTATTTCCAGGTGATGGGATTTGAAATGCCTTTTGGGTTTTGGAAATTATGATCATTTGTTTGTAGGCTTCTTAAGGGTGTGTGTGTGTGTGTTCAAGGGGAGGGGGCAACCCCACCTGCTGTTCACTCAGGTTGTACCTTTTTCGTGGTTGGAAAATGGCGTTCCGGTTTTGGGATTTTCACTTCTCGGGATACCTGGCAGTTTAATGGGTACACATGAGCTGCTGCCAAGCCTTGAAATTTGAAAATGCACTAGGGATATGAACGGGAACAAACATAAGGAACCAGGCATGAGCTGTTTTTTTCCTAAAGGGGAACCCTGTAGAACCCTACGGAACCCTGTAGAACCCTACAAGGTGGGCTATAATTAAGTTATAAATGGGGTTATAAGCTCTATAAGTAGGGTTTTCTATCCCAATTACCCATTTAATGAGGCCAATTATAGGAGTTATCGCTGCTCACTTCAGGTTCTTAGCCAGCTCTGCTGATTTGCGAGTGCCTGCGGGACTACCCAGATTTGATGGTGAGATGGTGATGCTTTAACGGGGTGGTATTTTTTTACGGCACAAAAAGGTAGGTCAAGACATATAAGACATATAGGTATGTCACTGTATTTGTTGTCTATTTGTAGATATGTGCCATTAGTTTGCATGATGAACGCATGCACGTGCATATGCAATATACGCAAGCATGCATATGCACATATTGTGATTTGTTGTTTACCATATGTATCATATATACGTACATATACATTTATTCATTCTTATGCTTCTATACGTTCTGTAGATATGTTTTCTTAATGTGAGTTCATTTTTCTTTATCACAAAGATTATCGATATCGTTAAAATGACACCGCTGGTTTTCGAGCATGTTTCTACCCTCACAAAAAAACTCTGTGTGTGTGTGCATGTTTGCTCATTATCCTCATATCTATGCATGTCTCTGTGTGAGACACCAGGTGAGACATATGAGATGCGTACTGTATCCCCCCCCCGAAGTTTAACACAGCCCCTGAAAAGTGACCTTCCCAATAGGGAAAGTAGTCTTCCAACGACCATTTTTCAGGCGCTATGTTAAACTTCGGGGGTGTAGATAAGTTTCTGTTTCATTTAAGTACACACTACAAAAATAAGGTGGATCAAATATTTGCTCCGCTGAAAACCCCTAGGAATCGAATTCCTGGCTGATGGTTGGAATGCAGCTAAGAAGCTGTTCGAATTCCTTCAAGAAATAGAACCGTACCTAACATTATTACTGTTGCTAGCTGGTGCAAAACGCATCCAAAAGAAGCCTCATTCGGAATAGCAGGGCCTGTGCTTAAGGAAGATTTTTGCTTCCTCCCATAATCGTGGAAGAGCCAAAAATGGATCTCTCCAATAGTTGTTGCCCCGCCTTGCTGGGGGTAGGCCATGGAGGGTCATCACATCACCCCAACAAACCAAATGGAATAATTCCCACCCTCATTTGAAACATTAAGGAATAACCAATCAACCAACATCCATCAAAAAAACGACGAGCTTCATAGGGAAGGTATGCACCTGTTATTTGATGAGTTGGTTGACTGGTCCTATGCCTTGGATTTTGGATATTCGTTGAATGATATCCCAACTGCATGTTCCTGCAATTAGAAAAAAGCGTGTGTTTTTGGTTGAATTCGTTACTTATTTGTGCTTGCCAAAATTTCCCGCACCTGGCTGTCGAAGCTCATTCTGGCTGAAATCTGTTTCAGATGTGGATAGGATTTTCTTTCATGTCGAAAAAAAAATCCGATGATGATAGGCATGCTTTGAAGGTAATGAAATTATTGTACCATTTATGCAAGATCAACACGGACATGATGATAGTGAAGAGTCTTTAGTCCACTACTGGACCAGCTCCATGTTGAAAAACAAACCAATTCCAGTGGGATGACACCCCGCATGCATTACGTTTTCATGGTGTGGTGGCCAACCCCTTTACACTAAACCTCCCCAAAACATCTCCTTGATTCATACAACATGTTCTCAATTTTCTTTTGAAAACTTAGATGTATCAAATATGGTTCACCAAATTTTGCATTTGTTCCTTTGAAAAGGGCATACTATTGATTACGTCATATATTCTCCCCAGTTTTTGGGCTTTGCCGTGGTGTGCCACGAAAATCCTCTCCAACCGCGACTCAAGAAAGATGGAAAGTGCCAAGTGGTTAGGAGATGAACCAGAGTCACTTGGCGGTAACTATCGTTTCCCACGATGGTCCCGTTGGGGGCGGGCAAAGCCCTGGTGGTAGTGAAGGCTGAGGTTGTGATTCCTAAACCCTGGTTGCTTGCGTTATTCAGGGGGTTATAGCTACCCAGTTATATAGGGATTACAATAAGCAGTTGGAAGGATCCCTATTAACAAACCAGTATAATGAAATGTCACACGGGTTTTGATCACTGCTCATGTGAGTTTTTGCTAGAGGCCTATTGAAAGTGATGATTCGTTCCCTTTGGGGTTGGTTGTTGGTTGGGTTTTTGCAGCTTTTTGGCATGTCTCATGCCACTCATGTTCTATGACTCGAAATGGATTTGTTGAAGTACTTTCTGGAAAGGCTATATACAAATGTCACAGCTTCGTAAAGGGGCTCGTTTGGGAGTATCTACTCCAAATCGGCTCCGCGGCTGCCAGCCATCCTGCAATGTTGTTTTTTTTGTTTTTAACTTGCCAAGTTGAAACTTGACAGTTCGCTACCGTATGCCGGTGGGAAGGCCTTCTGGTCTGTCGCTGCAACGGAGACGAAAGAATAAGATTCAGGCGGTTGATGAGTACCAAGAGGAGGATCAGGTGGCTTTGGGAGCTGGATGTTGGAGGAACCCTGAACCTCCCATTGGTTCAATCAAAAATGGCTGTATCATGCTGTATCTCTACCCTCTCCTGAAACTAACATATCCAAAAAACAATGGTTGGAAGTTGGAAGATGAGATTTCCCTTTAGGATGGCCTGTTTTCAGGGGCGACCTGCTGTTAGTTTCAGGGATGTTTTTTTTTGCGGATCGTTCCCTTTCGAGAGTTGGGGATCGGCCACCGAAAGGTTTTGGCGATCCTGAAAACTTTGGCACAGTTTTCTTTGAATATCTTTAAGGGCAAGCAGTAAGACAAGGTTTATCCTGAAAAGTTTTGGGGTTGAGCTTTTTGTTTGAAACCACCCAAATCATAGCACAAAAGTTTGTAGATGCTTTTCTTATCTTTTTTTGATGTGGTTCTTGGACAACCGACTAATTAGAAATGGTTCAAAGTGTGCATGCTTTTCAGTAACACTCACGTGCTACCAGATGTTGGGGTCGGTACTATATCAAATATTTTTGGCCTCATCCTCGAACGAAAGGAGTTGGTGATCCCCTCTAAAATGGCTAGCTGGAAAATCACCGTGTTTAATAGGAAACACATCTTCAAAACGCTTGTGTTTCGATGGTCATCCTAGTTTTCCGGCGTGTAAAATCAAAGCTTTCCATACCTTGAATTCACACAAAAACAGGCACGTTTCCATAAACATCGGTTGATTCTCAAGTCCAACGTAGTCAACCTGGAATAGCTTCCATTTCTTGCGTATTCATTTTTAATTTTTGCCTCTTTGTGCAACATGTTTTAAACAGATTGGACAAGTGGAATTGTAGCAATGGAGACTGCCCAAAACAGCACTTGGAATTTACCAAGTTTTAGGACTTGTGAATTATTATGATGACCAGACGGGGATGTTGTGTTTTCATGTGATGTTTGTTTTTTTTCGCGTTTTTCCACCGGAAAAAAACAACACATCACACATGTCCATGATTTCGGTGTTGATTGAAGGGGTTTTGAATTCACTTTCCATTTTCATCCTTCACCTGAAATTTTGTCGCACCCTGCAGTCGGGTCCCGAGCTCCTCCCCGTTACCACATCGGATCTACCCGTGGTAGTGGAGGTGGGTGTCTTGAGCTTCGCCTGTTGAGAGGTATATAACTGATAAGGCCTCCTGAAATAGCTGAAGAATACATGGATGCAAAAAAGCCAACTCCATTATAATATTTATGTATATATGTTATATAAACCACCCTGATTGATTCTTTACGTTATGGGAATTCTTTGTCTCTACAAAACGCTCCTGCAAGACCATGTTACAAGAGTTATTGTATACATGGTAGCCTTTCTAGTTATACGATATAATTATGCTTCTAAGTTATGCCCACTTATCTATAGTTTGTACTTCGCGTTTGCTGGGGTTATACCTCCCTTATCTGGGTACATGTTCATCCTGAAACATCCTGAAACATCTTGAAAATCGCCCACGGAGTTAGTGGGATATATGCATCGTAAAAGGGAATCGGCTAAACATGCTGAAAAAAGCAGGTTCCGTCCATCACAAGCACACAGGTTGATTTGCATCCCTTCTTGGAGACTTTCAGTACTACGATTTTGTTGGTGAGCATTTTTTTTGGGGATCAGGGGATGAGGTTGTGTCCTGAAAAATGTTTTTTTTGTTTGTATGGTTAAGTTTTTTTTTCACCCCATGATTATCGTCCACTTGAATCCCCTGCAAACGCCCACTTGAATAATATCCATCAAACTGCATGTCCAGGCTTTGATCGAACCACCTCCTGGCTTAAGACCACCTCCTGGATTAGAATGTTTTCGTTTAAGCGATCAAGAGATGCTGGGATTTTTGAAGTGGTAATATCAGATTGCAGGATGGTTGAAGATCATCGAAGGGACGGGTGGCATGGCACAGTTGCATACAATTTGCGTGTTTCTTTCATAGACGGATGTGTTTGATTTGGCAACACTATGTTATCTCATGTTGCCTTGTATCCCTTGATCTTATGTGTACATATATGTATATTATCAATCGGATATTTGTTATGATGTTTTATGTTTTTATTTTCTCTCTTCGTCAAATTTCTTGGGAACATGTTCATTTTGTCTTTCAATCACGCATTGATTGATTGATTGATTGAATGATTGATTGATTGGTTGAGCCAATCCAAAATTGTTTCATTAATTGAATCGGTTTTGGGTCTGTTGATCTTGGATGTCTTGAAACCAGAGCCGTAGGGATAGCACTTTCACAGCCAGTACCAGCAAGGTTTAATCCCATGGCGCCCCGGGCTCATCAAATTTGAATCTTCAGTGGTTTTCACGAACTCAGACCTATCATAACCTGGAAGGTGAGTAATGACAGTAGTGGGATGTGGTGGGTATAGCTGGATGTTTCTACTTTAGTTTGAGGATGTTTTAGGCCACTAACTTTGTGGGATACTGAAGGCATATATTTTGGGTGACTTGTTTCTTGCCGCGCTTCATAATGCAAGGATCGTTGACAGCAACATGGCTCTACTGAGCTGTTTTTGCTTTTGCCTTTTGATTTGAGAAAAGAAACAAACATCATGGGAGATTCATACCCCCCCGGAAAAAAAAAGGCATGGAACCTGAAAATCACTGGAAAAGGAGAAACATCTACAAACCGCAAACCAACAATTTTAGGGCTTTAAGGTTCCCATGTTTTTTTGAGGGGGGGGGAAATGGTATAGGTCGGTGTATGTGTTATACCTCTTTAACGGGTGTCAATGTCAATCCCAAATGTTGGTAAGGCTCACGGGCTTTGTCCAAAAACCCCTAAGGATGGCGGATCTATGGCAACAAGCTGCTTTGGATGCGAAGGAAATCATGGAACCGATGGAATCAACAGAGGCTGAGGCCAGGGGGGTTGGGATCCCGGCCAACGGATGGTTGAGCTACCAACATGACACTTTTAATGCTTACCCTTTAAGCATTTGGATGGTCAAACATATGGCATTTTTTCCCAAAAGCACACAAATCACATAGAGATTGTTTTTCCCAATAGCACCAACATGACTTTGTAAAGGGTTGTTTGGTTGTGGTTGTTGGTCAAAGTCATGTCACTTCAGAAGGGATTTGCCGCTAAAGTGCCACAGAAGTTGCACATTGGCTGATAACAAAAAACATCAAACACCTGGTTTTGGAAGAGCCAAGTGAGGTAATCAATGTGGCTAATCAGATGCTTTAGAGGGAATATCGAGTTTCTAGGGGACTTATTTTATTTCTCGGAACATGCGAATTTCCAACTATACTTAGGAATTACTTTTTGTCTCCACATTCATAAGGCGTTGTTCCTTGGTAGTGGCTGACTTTTGTTATTGCCACGGAAAAAGACAGGTCTATAGGAGCTACAATTGCACAGGCAATGGTGATCATTTTCCAGTGGTCAACAGGTGTGTTGATACTGAAATGGTTTCATATCATAAGAGTTGCTCACTATCAGCAATGGCAGCAGTGACAGCATTATCCTCATCCCTCCGTTCTCACCTGACCTGGTCATCATCATACCGGGATGTACCTGGCACCTAAGGATCAATCTGAGCCTAGCGATGTACACTCTGACAAGTTGCCAGAGGACAGTTGCAGCATTTGTGAGTTACAGTAAATGGGGAGGGCGAATAAACAACCACTGTTGACTCAAAAAACCGATGGAGAATCCTCCAACAAATGACCGATGCATTTTTGATTCGGGGAATTATCATTAACATAAATTAAGGATGGTATAGCGCTAGGATATTTTTTTGTTGTTTTTTGGATGTGCCGCTCCGAAGTTTTCGATGAGAGGGGCCTTCAATCCTATTGGCCGAAACAAACTTGCCCAGGAATAATGTTATTGACTATTCACTGGAAATCCCTGGGTTTTTGTGTACATCCCAAATGGATAGCTTGAAATTCACTGCGGCGGATCTAAAAGGCCCTTGTGTACATACCTGCAGGTTGGGAGGTTGCAGCCCACTGCGAAAAAAACCAGACAGTTGTACCTTTTGGGTAAGTCAAGTCGTTCTGCTCATTTCTAGATATGATTTGGGGCTTGCTTTTGAGCAAAATTATCATCACAAATTTAAGGTCACGAGACCTTTGTTAACCCAATTAACCTTCCACTCTTGCAGTAAACTTGGGCAGGACCCAAGATATGATCATCATGATCTTGATATTCAAGTTTTTCCACGATACCACACCCCATGAAGATGGTCATTGTACCGTGAGATTTGTATCACCAAAGCCATGCAGCTGATGTGGAGGTGGAGTCCTTCTACCCGAAACACCCGATGTGCTGCTCATAGAGATTCGGATTTGAGTTTTCACAAGCGCTTTGGTAGTCATGACCATCAATTTGTCGTCCCAAGATAACTATACTCAAACCCAAAATTGTGCAACAAGTTTTGAGCTTACAATTTTCCAGGGTGCACCAGCTGTAAGATAGAACATGGATCCAACAGATGGATTTGGGGGATAGGATGTGAAATGCCTTGTTTTGTTTTGTGGACAAAAAAGGACTGGACCCTAAACGGCTGAGGAGGAAATCACACCTGAAGCGAGTATAGCGAAGCCGCAGAAAGACGTGGCCTGCGTCGTGGCCGAAAAGGTCTTCCTTACGGCCGAAGTGCTTCAGCCTTGTGAGGAAAAGGCAGACATTGCCAATGTGGAGGAAGGAGAAGAGCCAATGCTCCAGACTTCGCCAATGAAAGTCGAGGAACCCATTCTATCGGAGGAGAGAGCTGAGGAAGAAGACTTGCCACAGGAGGACCATGAAGAGGCTGGTTGGGAAGGGTTTCGTTCCAGATATAGATAAATCTAGATTTAGTTTTGATATGTCAAAGAAGTGCAAAAACACGTTTACCTGAAATTCTTGATGTAAATATATATATATATATTTATTTATATAATATATTTATGCAGGTATAACTATATATACCATTGCAGCACATAGGTATACCATAGAAACATGCCGGATGATCTGCACCAAAAACGAAGGGGAAACTTCCATCAATCGATGGCCTTTTAGGTCATGGAAGAAATGGAAGAGGAAGAAATTGGCGACGCTGATGAGCAAGAGGCAGCATAGACTTTTAATGTTCAAGTGCTCGTACTTCCGAACATATTTGGCATTTTGAATTGTGTTGGGTTTTTCTCATCATGATCTCCTTGGTTTCCCTGATTTCCAAAGGCATGTGAAACAATAAAGATGAGATTGCCGATACCTTTTTTGTTGAGGCATTTTTCAAAGAGATCATGGCAGGGATGCCACATTTTCCATGAAAAAACCCGAGCTGGGAGGAGATTTCAGCCTGAGTGGTCAGTTGATATCCAGACAATTCGCCAAATGAACTCATGAACTTTTCACCACCGGAAATTCCCTGAAAGCCATTTCTAACCTGCCAGGATGATGACGAAATGGTGACCCATGTAGCTTCTGCCCGAAGCGATGCTAAGTCCAAGAAGAAAAAGAAGGCAATTGACATTTTTTTTTGTGTCAAACGGTGGGGGATTGTTTTTGTCGAGTTCAGGGTGCCTCCGAGTTCAAAGCTTGGCTTTGGGGGTGGGGGATTCGAGTTGGGGGTGCCTTGTTTTTTTGGTGGCTCCAAAGATCGCCATTTTTATCCAAAAATCCTACCAGAGCGATGAATGACGGTGATGTTGGATAGATTTAGATAGTATTATAGGGGACAAATCCTACCTAGATAGTAATGTTGGATAGATTTAGATGTTAGATAGATGTTGGATAGATGAAAAATCCTACCAGAGGGGAGCTACTCGATATTATCCAAGTGACTTGGAAGCTGAAGGAAGGAAGCAGGTTGTTTTTGAAAGATGCGGTTTGTTTTGGGGTTCCATGAACTGCATGGTGTCAGGGTTTCTATTCATGTGATTCATTTGGATTCATGAGAAGTGGTCGATGTTGGAAATCTTGCAATAAAAGAACACGCTTCGGGGCCGGGTGTTTTCCAAGGTTGCCATGGAGTTTTTCCACCTTTGGCCGGATTTTTTCCCAGGCACCCAAGAAGAGCTCTGGAAATAGCCATCCACGACCCAAACCCGCACAAGTCCCATTGCCTGGGAACTCGGTCTTTTTTTTTGGCCTAGGAGGGAAACAACCAGGTTGGCCGTGAAAAATAACCCGCATGTTTTTTTTCCAAAGGGGCAATTTTCTGATATTTTTTTTTGGGGGGGGTTGGAAAGCAGAATCGATCCAAAGGTTTTTTTGGTGAAAATGATGGAATTTCCATCTTTGTGGTTGGTAGGGATTTTGGGTCCTGTCGTTTTTGTTTTAAAAGTTTGGAAGGGATGATGCAGTATTCAAGAAAAATGCGCACGGGATGTTGCTGGAAGTTTTGCCACGTTCAATCCCCGGAAGTTTTCTGAAGGATCAACAGATTGCCTTTGAAAAGGTAGTTGGGAAGAAGAGTGTCCGTTGATATCATAACTGACCTTAGGGTCAACGAACATAACTTGGATACACGATGGCCAGGACGAAGGATGTTTCACTTAGTAATTCATATTAGTTTCCAACTTTGTTGGTTGGAAATCTTTCGCAACACTCCGTTGAATCGTTCGTAATTTGCAACTTTGAGATTGTTTCCCGGAAATTCATGGTGTTTTGTTTAAGTTTTGGTTTCCTCAAAAAAAAAACGTGTTTATATGGAAGCCAAAAACTGAATGGTTTCGAAATGAAGCTCCAAAAAACCAGCATATTTTGGAACCGGAACCTTCAACCTCTCCAGGGCGAAATCTCGCGAACGGACCCGACAAACGAAGCAGTTTTTGGATGATGAGGTCAGGGAGCGCCCCGATAGTGGGGGAAGATATGATCAAATATGGCACTTTTGGGTGATCACTAGTGGCGGTGTTTGTGTGGCATTTGAGGCCTATATCAGTGATGTTAGGTGAATATAAGACCTGCAAAAAATGACCCTAGATTTGCAAGATTTTGGTATTTCAACCACAATACATGAAAATCAATCATCGCTCCAGAAGTGCAAATTCCGCAGCAAGATATAGAACCACAATGGCGCACAGATACACATGCACCTTACCACATTCCATGATATTATTAGGGAGCACTATTGCATTGGCTATCTCATGGTTTCTACTTTTGTGTGTTTCTGTGGTCTTATTGCTGCTTGGTTTGCTTAACTAATTTGATCGCAGTGCATCAGCTGATTAAAGATCTGTGTTTGGTGAGGACGTGCTTAAAGATGTTCCTCTTCGAAGCTTGTTTGCATATATGAACGGTCAAGTATCCTGTTTGTGTTTGCGACGTTGACGCAAGCAGGAGTTGAGTTCAAGGGAAACATTCCGAAAGAAGTTGTGAATGCCTGTGCGGGGTGTTTTCAGTTATCGGATTCCATGGAACTCAACTGTTCAACAGGGGAATGGGAAAATAACTTGCCTAGCATCATGTACCTTACGCTGTAGTCACCATCATCCCTAATGGCCCTAATTCTTTGGGAAGGCCGAACACAATTTCTAGATTCTCAATAACATTCAGCCATAGTTCATTATCCGAAATTACCAAATGATATTTTTCTAATCCAGAGTATTATTCTACTAGCGACTAGCACTCATTCCTATACAAATTCAGTGAGGAATCCCAAAACAACACCTCATTTCCCAGAAAATTGGCGTAAATGGATATCCAGCTTGCTGAATGTATTGTTACTACAGAGACGTGCAGCGGGGAGATGGCATTTTGGGATGTTGGAAGTCACTACCTGCACTGAACTCAATGTATCAGATACATCCTTGTACATCTTCTACAGTATGTACCACATGTTCCAACGTAAGAAAATATCTGAGGTAGAAACACTTCTTTTGGTCCTCGGCACGTTTTTCTGGTGATCTTGGTCGCAGCTGTTTTTTGGATTTTCTTTGTGTCTTGGACTGATATTCGGGACATGGAGGTTTCGTCTTGGAGGGATTTCACGTTTTTGGTTGGAGATGCTGCTTATGAAAACAATATTTATAGATGTACCAAAACCTAAATGGGAAAGTCTCCATATCAAGTGGTGATCGCGTGATTTCTTCCATCAACAGTCTTGTTGGAGAGGGTTCATGCTACATTCATTCCTTGTAGCAGCATGGCTATCAGATCACTAACTGGCGCATCTGAATGCGTTTCTTGCCACAAGCAGCCATTGGTGTTTGTGGCAATAACATGCCACTGACTTCGAAATTGCCTCATCCTCTCGTAGGATTGTTGCATGTCTAGCTATTTAAATAGAACATATTCCAGTCCAAACGCAAGAAATAATGATATAGGCACCACAAGCCAGTGGTCACTTCACAATGAAAACTGTTAAAACCCGTTTTCCGGATTTCACAGATTTGTTTGTCAAAGGGCGTTTCATCATTATTTGAATGGAAACATGGATGGATGTTGTCGGTCCAATTGCAAGCAAACAAGTTTGGCTTGGATGGCTTGGTTTTTTGGGTTTGCTTTTGTTGGTTTGCTTGCTTGCTTTCTCTTAGGTTTTTTTTGTTTGGTAAGAGTTCTAGACCGGGTCGAAGAACAAAACTAAGTAACTACGTAGCTATTTGAAGTGGTATCATGATCAAGGGTGACGCCAGGAAGTTCTTCGTGCTATGGGTTCTTTAATAAAAAGAAATGGGATGAAAATGGGGATATCCCGAAATTGTTTTTTGTCCTGGTCCTAAAATGCATCACTTTCCTGAAATATCTTTAGATAGATTTGTGACTGGCTTCAGATTTTTTTAAGACACCCCAAACGCCAACAAGAAAAGAATTCGTGAGCCACCGAGCCTCCACATTTGGAGCCGAGGTTCCTTGGATCAAACGAACATCTCAAGGCCTATCACTCGGAGTGGGGGAGTGATGATGCGGCAAACTGGAGTGATGATGAGGTACCCTCCAGGGAACTAACATATCCCATCAAAAAGTCACTTTTGAGTCGATGATTTTCATGGATTTCCTTTCCCCCGAAGGTGGGATATGATAGTTCCCATGAGGGGTAAGTCCATTTCTATATTTCCCTGGAAAATCACTCCCGCATGATGAGGATTAGAAGGGGAAATTCCTCATGATATACTTGGATGATGAGGTGTATTTTTTTCAAAATCCCAGAGATTTGGAGGTTTGAAACCCACCTCGGAAAGATTTGTTTTTTTGGGGGGGTGAATGGGTGGAATGAGATGTATGGCATATTTACTTGTACATTTATACAGCCAACGGTTCACTCCACCCCAGTCCGCTCCAAGGCTTGTAATTGGATCCTTGAAATTTCATGATGTCTGACTAGTTTCAGAAGGGCTACAGACTTTCTTGAAGGCAAGTAAGTGGCAAAAAAAAAGTGAATGTCAGAGCTACAACTAGGAGATTTGAACTATATATGAAACGCGCCCCAGCCAGGAGAAGGGCACAAAACGAAGGCATCGAAGAATCATGATTCTTTGCCAGAATACTGCGCCAGTGAGAGCCTTGGGCCAATGATGATGAAAGACATGACAAGAACATTGTCCACATTGCAAAAAAAAAACAAATCCAAGCATAGCTCTACTGGGTGGTGGTTTCAAATATTGATTATTTTCACGCTTATCTGGGGAAGATTCCCATTTTGACCTTTTTATTTGTCAAAGGTGTTGAAACCACCAACTAGTCTTGATCTTCATACATGTGGCTGAAATCTATTTATATTCGCTTAAAATTCACAGAAGGGGGTGGGGAAGAGAACGCTGCATGAAAAACACCTCGCACCTCCCAAGCCAGGCAACACGTCCCCAAACGGAATTTATCTTCTAACTCTGCAATTCTCTAGGTAATTATCGGTGTTGTGTTAGTTTCAGGGATGGTGATGGAATTGGAGTTCATGCAGAGTTCTTTGGAATGACAGAGGCGGTTGCGATGAACTCAGTATAGCTTTAAATTTATATAGTGATATTGAGGAATGTTTGGGATTGGTTTCATGTAGTCCCCGATTCCCTTGGATGGGTAGGTAGCAGCAGCTATTTTGTCAATGCACTCCCGGTAGTGACGAGATTAGTTTGGGCTAAGAATGGCGTGTTCTGAGGCGGCACTGACGACGGCGATTTTTTGCTATAGGGATGGTAGCCTTTCAGGGGCCAAGTTAAACTTTTGGGGGTGTAAATGACTGAAAGATTACCCTCCTGGGAACTAACATATCCCCTCCCAAATGCACTTTTGAAGATGATTTTCCTATTCCCATGGTGCGATATGTTAGTTCGCTGGAGGGTATTGTCTTCCATGCATTTTTCTGATGATTAATTAGTCCGAAAGGAAGCGTGGGTCCCGTTAGATTCGTTCTACTCTCAGCTCCAATAATGGTCCTGCTGGGTGGAAAGTTGTCCGAAGGGTTGAAGGAAAAAAAAGCCAAGCACCTCCTTAGAACACAAATGGTTTGTAAAAGAACTACTTATTACTTTTAGGTTTGAGCTGTTCGGATCCTACGCGTGTGCTATAATATATTTATATCTTTAATACAATATATATTATATACATATATTTATACTATACAAAAACAGCTGTGTATTAAAGAGATAGAGGGATTCAAGGTATCTAAAATGCATTGAGTACTCTATTCATCCGAAAACCCTGACACTTTCAGCTTTCATATCTTGACATGTTGAGTCGACCTTTCCGCACCTTTGAAAGAGTTGCAGGGTGATGGCTTGTCATTTGCCCCAAGACACATGTCATGACATGTCCCTTGCCTTCACTTGTCCCAGATACATCTTGAAGAACAGTGGAATTGGTTGGTATGGAAATGTCTGGGAGGCCCCCCCTTCCTTTTTTTTTTGAGGAAGGGGTCAGTTGAATGCTTGAATACTTTGTCTCCTCTAGTCATTCAACAGTTATTTATAAATCATGCTTTGAGTTGTTTTCAATTTTGTTTCATATCTTCAGACATTTCAGGCCTATGATATTTCCGACATATCTTCCTTCAGTTGCCCCCGAAAAATGGCTGAGGATGCCTTCCAATGTGCGGCTGATAGCGCAGGGAAAGTTCCCCCCAGAAGCAGAGACACCAGGAATCCTTCCCCGGATTTCTCTACACTCATCCTGATTCTTGGCTTCAATGATAGGCAAGTGCTGCGTGGCGGCTGGTTGAAACATGTTGAAAATTCCATCAAAAAATTGCCAGCAAGAAATGTAGATACCGTCGTTTTTGTTTCCCTTATCGGGAGTACCAGTACGGTAGACAATCTGATTCAATTTATTAAACAAAAAGTTTGACAATTTATCTTAAAGGCACCTTTCAGTTTCAAAATGTTTGACTTCTAAATATTTGACTTGATCAATTCTTGATCTAGTCATCAGCCAAAACAAGACTGTTCTGACAATAAATCTACCCAACTTTCATTTTTTAAGTATTTTTTTCCAATTGTGAAACCTCCGTGGGATTTTTCAAAGGAACAGCAACTGCCCAAACGAATCAAGCCGAAGGAACACTCCCTTGGAAACACAGGAACCGAACCGCTGATGTACGGAAAGAGAAACCAGCTGAGAGGGCCCCTGTGAAAATAGGGGGATATCAACGGGTTTAACGGTTTAACGGTTTAACAACCACACCCTGCGCCATGGCTTTGTGAAATTCATGGCGTTTTCTGGCACATTCCACCGGAAAAAAAATGGTGTAAAACATCGCCTTCCCTATGTGTGTTCTTCCATATGCATGCCAAGGCATATGGGATGGCTATAGTCAGGCAGCTAAGAAGTGGGCTCCAAGTGCGCAGTGGCACCTTGGTCAAAAGTGAAGAAAGGCGATCTTCACAAATGGTGGAAGCCACCGACCTCATTGAAACATGGTGTTGGGGGGGAATTGTCAAGAAGTCATCTTTGAAAGGGATTTGTGGATAGTTTCTATGTTTTCTTAGCTTCTATTTGCTGGTTGGAAAGGAGATGAAAGGAGCTCTCGTAGCACTATCGGATCCGTTCACCACATCTACTTCACTTGCTTACGCAAGTGGCTTATTGGTACCAAACCCATGCCCATGAGTATGTTGCAGGCAAATAACAAAAAGTCACCTCGCCTCTAAGTTCATGATTTTGATAGGTCATTTTTGTTTGTCTTGATGCCGTCTCTTTGTGTACTTTGAAAGCTATTTGCCAACCTCAGCAGTTGTACACCCAGCAACTTCTGTCATGATGGAACAACTTATGTATTTAGGGTCTATAAAGGTCTTCTGAATCTGGAAGTGGAACATCAAACATCACAAAAGATCAGATTTATGTGATGTATCGCAGGTAGGTTCTAATATCACAGAAGCAAGCTCAAACATCACAGTTTTTGCTATATATGCCATGCCAGTTTTTTGGCCCTTGTTAAAAATACAACGCCTTGGGGAATGTTTTTGCTTCAATATGGGCTGAAACCACAAATCGGGCTGCAGGTATTGGAAGAAGATCCGCCATGGTGATCCTGAAAAACTGGAGATACAGCATCCATACGAGAAAGCTTTGCACCTCGGGGTTGTTAAGCTGGGATTGATTGTGGCAAGTTGCAGAGGGTTTTTTCGCAGGTGAAAGTTTGCCCCCCCGTTTCTCAAGTTGAAATTTTTCGTTTTTTTTTCAGGGCCGATTTTAAGGATGTTCTGGGGAGGATGTCCTGGAAACCTTTCGGAGTGTCTTTGTGGTGGGGGTGGGAGATTTTTTCACACGATTCACTTGATCCACTGAAAAAATCAGACTTTCACCAGGATGCATAAAAGACTTCGGGGCTTAGCCAAGTGATCTATATATGTAGTTTTGGTAGGTGGTGCCAGCACGTCCAACCCTCACACCGGGGATATAGATAAACTATTGTTATGATGCGTTATACAATCGCTTCAGCAACATCCTGCAACAGTTGGGCAGAGCAGAAGAACTCCGCGAACGATGAGTTTAGTTTATACCCCCTGAAACTAACAGCTGCTAACCATTGCCCCGAAATGAAAAGGAACATCATTTGCACCAAAACTTCATTTTTGGTTTCGTATGTTTGGTGATCCCTAACAAAAAGACCATGAGACTGGGAGCTTTGATGCCAAAAAAAAACGCTGGATTTCAGAGACCCGCCATGCTGACGCTCAGAGTGATGATTTCCGGTCATTCTTGGGAGGGTCAAGTCAAGGCAGACTGGACGGTAGTGAGAATTAAGATTCAGAATAGCATATTTTGATCCCCAACATGCTTTGAAAGAGTATGAAGGAGTATGCATTTTCGAATGCTGGATCGAGCAAGAATTCATTGCAGGAGAAATGCCAATGTTCTTCATGCATGTAGAACTGTTTAGCGGTAGCAAACATTAAACATACAGTAGAGTTTTTAGATGACTTTAATTTGGCCACTTTGGATTCTCAATAATTACCTTTTGCTGAAGAAGATGATCCCACTTAAGAAGACACTAGACGACTTGCAAGTTTGCATGTTGACGTTTGGGTGATGGATTGAATTTCCAAAAACCACTTCAGGCTAAAAGTCTGCACCTCGGCCGTCATTTGTTTGAATGGATCTTACTAAAGCAACAGTTTTTAGGCTTCGAAGGGGTGTGAATTTCTACAGTAATTATACTGGATGGTGGTTTCAAATATGTCTTATTTTCACTTCTATTTGGGAAAGATTCCAATTTTGATTTATTTTTCAAAGGGGTTGAAACCACCAACCAGTTCTGATTGCTAGACATCTCCCGCCTTCGAAACAACAGTAGCTTTTGCTGTCCAATCTACAGCATTACAAAACCATGTTTATGACAGGTGCATAGATATTTCCACCACCAACTTATATGTGGAAAGTTTGGGTCACCAAACATTTCAGGTACCTAAAATGGAGGTTCTCACCTATATAAGCTGTTTGTAAGGCTCATGTAAGGGGAAACCCACCCCAAAAATAGCCTTACAAGGTTCAGTAGCTCCATTTTAGGTACCTGAAACTGTTGGTGATCATTGGGTGATAGGATGGTATGGCGCACCCAAAATCCACAGCGCTTTGCTGCCCCGTGAAGTTGATCTGACTTGAGGACGATTTTGAACACCACATCATCAGAGAGGAGGAACGAAAAGGTCCGTGGACGTGTTTTCGTCACTCTTGCACACTACATCCTTCCATTATTTGGCGAGCTAAACGTCGCTGGGTTTTTAACGAAAGGCTTGGGCTAAGAAGGAGTTGTAAAACATTGATGTTGTCATATGGAACTTTTTGCTTTCGAAGCTTCAAGCTACTCGTAGATCCATTAGAATTCATGCCTGCAGGCCATATGTTCTTTCATCTTTGAAACCTCCTTATCTTTAACTCGAATCCATGTAAAAAAAAAACATTGCCTTCCACCATCTCTCACTAACAAACCTAGAGTGGGTTAGTTGCGGGTTTGTTTTCAAACATTTGCAACTCAGGAACAGAGCTATGGCTTTTATCAGCAGCAGTACGGCAGCGGTTTGGTTGTCCTTTTTCCTGATCCGGCGACTCAGCAAAGGTTTGCCCACCAGTCGACCTCAGATCTCCTGAACCGCAGACATATCTGTTGATGGTGAAGAAATGTGGCGAGAAAACCAGTTGAGGTTGGAAGTTAATCCCATTATTTACCAGGGTTTTTGAAATTTGAGGTGGTTGTTTGGGATTTCTGAACCATCAACAGTAGGGATTGCATAAAAGATTATAGATATTATTACAGCAATCCCGAGGCATTATTGCTCCTGCTTATTTCTGTGGGTGGGTAAAATTACTGGGTAAAATCGGCTCACAGGCTCTTGAAACACTTGGGTTGCCACTGGGAAAACCCAGGCCACGGGTCAGAGCTTTCTCCGACCCCAAAATGGAGGGAAGAAGCTGGTTTTGATTGGTTAGAGTCTACAGCTCTCAGTAGATACATCGTTACATAACAAATCCCGACCTTGCGTTATCCCCCAAAAATCACCTGAATCCCGCGGTGTTTTGCTCAGGAAACCCATATCACCCTGGCCAAAGCGCAAGCTCATTGGAGAAGCACTTTTGAAGGCTGCCCGGATGGGGATGATAGTGTAAAAACTTGACGGCAGAGTCAGCGAGATTTAGGGCGAAAAGTTGTATATACTTCGGATTGTTACAAACCCAGATGCTCCATGTTTGGAAAGGTGAAGATCTTTCAAAAGACACCACTATATTGTAAAACCTGGTGGGGGTTTACCAAAACCCTGTCGCAATGGGTAAATGATGAATTTATATCTAGACTATCTAGTTTTATCATGAAGTGAAGCCTATGATCTTTCAATCTATCCACTGTTTTCACCGTTGTGTTTTTCGGTAGGACACCCCCAGTGATATGGCCCACACCATCCACAAACCATGGACCATTTCTCTCAAGGCTTGGCACAGGTGTTGAATCCCAAGTATCACATGGTGTCTTGGCGATTTTGGGGGGAATCTCAAGATCCAAGGAATCCAATTTGGAGGGAAGTGAGAGTCGACCAAAATTAGGATCGTGTTGTTGAATTCTTTGGTGATTTCATCCTAACCCCTGAAAATGAAGGGCGAAAGGAAGCTCAAAATCAGCCAAGTGCAAAGGAAAATCATCGGCAAACCTCCATTTTTGGGGGTTCCATCGTAATTTTCCAAATTTTACTTTTGGAAGGCTGATTCTTGGGGTAGAAATTTTAGTTGGCTGATGGTTTATATGGTTTGGTGTGTTTGTAGCTCTTAAGTTTGATCAACCGAAAGATGGAGGGCCACTTTGTAAGGATGACTGCCTTGGGGTTGCTTCGCTTCCGAGTGTCCGGGAGATGGTCCATTTTGTTTAGGAAGGTCAGGGTGTCTCCAGCATTGGAATCCGGGTATTTTGTTTTAGGATCCTCAAAAATGACACCACAATGTGCATTTGGAGAAGATGTTCCTCAGATTTTGACAGTCGCAGACTTTTCGTCGGATAGTTTCAACCACCAAGACAAGTAGGAAAGCATGGAAACCTTCCAATTCTAGCAAGCAGGTGTTGACTTGACCATAGCATGTGATTCAGACTCCCGAGTTTCTACTGACGTTGGGTGACAACAGCGCAAAAGGTGGTTTGCGTAAAATCCAGGCCCAACATGCTGTGCTATATTGAATGAAGTGAAGTATAAAATGATAAAGTATAGTATCTTTAATATTCAATATTTCACCCCAGAAACGTGGCACAAACCCTCAAATTGTGCTACGGTTTTTGGGAAAATAAACACCACCTCATGTTTGCATGTGCCCTAATTGCTCAAGTGTTTTTTTCACTTCCCCCCAATCGCTGCACCAAATGATACTGAAAAAATGGCCCCAATTTCGGCAAGTCGAATTTAATTCTGATCAAAATTTGCTGGAAACCATGTACACTCTGGAAGATTAACATGGAACCTACAAATCACCCATTCAGAAAGGAAAATGATCTTCCAAACCTCCATGATTATGTTCTAGCCGTTAATCTTCCGGGGTGCAACACTTCGAACTTTTTTTGCAACGCCGAGTCGAATTTGTCACCTTTGATTTCAAGGTTTATGCCTCTTCATTTGATCAACTTTCGCGGGAGTGGATTCGGCGACTGGGCTTTTAAAAAACTTGATGGTTTTTTCTGGTTGGGTTTTTGTTGTTTGACACTGGTTTCTGAAGTGCAATCTGTTGCTGGTCTTTTTTTGTTGAAATGCAAGTCCGTTTTTGTTGCAGGACTAAGGATCCAGGAATGACAACACTAACTGGGTGCAGTTTGTTTTCCATGGTGGCTTAAAGTGGGGGCCGTCAAACCAGATGCACCAGGCAAGAGTTTGGTGTGACGGAGTTTCCTGCAGTGGCGATAAGATCTCCAACAGATCCATTTCCACAAGACCGACGGGACGTGGGATGGACCAGACCTTGGCATGTGTTTATGGGCGAAATCACCCATGAGATTCTTGGCGATTGAAGGGAAAGGAGTGAGCGACATATTAAAAGATTGAAGAAGGGGGTCGTGAATTTACTCCCTTTTTGAAGTGGATATGGATGGTGGATGGTCCGGGTGGTCTATAGATGTTTTGTGGGATTTCGCGAGAAAGGAAAGTCCACGATGACCTTTCACTCAAGTCAAGTTGGTAAAAAGATTTTATATTCCAGATATTTCCAGATCATCTTGATTTTCATTCACCCCCTGAAAACAAATGGCTGGAGATTGAAAGTGCTCCTTGGAAAAGGAAGACTTTTTGATAAACCAGCATTTTGGCTGGTTTCCATTCTGGTTTTCGGGGATGTTGTGATGGCTGTCAATCTCAAGCCACTTAAACCTAGTCTACTTCTAGGTTCGGCTACATCTTCCTGGGAAGATGTTCAAGTTGAGCATGGCAATAATTCAATAGGATTGAGAGCTTGAAAAACATCCCCCAAGCACACTGGATTCTACTAGAACAAACAAATATGTAATTCAAATATTATATTGTGCTTTGAACCTATCATTTTGAGAAATGATCGAGAAAGACAATATCCACTTGGACTTGAACGTTCCTGTTTTAATGCCTGAATTTCATCACATGAGATCCAAATATATCCAGTTGTTGAAAATGCAGTATTTGTATGAATGCAATCTTGCATTTCTTTCGGTGTGAGTCTACTGTTGATTAGTTTGGAACGAAATGGAAAGACAGTGTCATTTATTTAGTGAGTCTGAAAACACAAAGAAACTATCACTAGTGCACTTTTGTGGGACGTTCTTGTATTTCACTAGGCCAGCAGGTTAGATGGTCACCAAACCTTTTTTTGTGAGCGACACAGTGGTCCACACTTCAAACGTTCCCAGAACTTCCACCTCTTTCATGAAATGATTGGGGGCCGACCAAGATATCATGCCATCAGCTATATCCATGAAAAAATCCATCCACTTTTCGCAGTTCCGTTTTTTCGCACCTCGTTTCGTTGGGTTCCTCCGGAGGAAGGGTTGAGTTTCAGGAATCTTCTTCTCCAGATCAAAGACCTTGAAGCCGGTTGTGTCTCAGCCATGGAAAGAAACCACGGGGAACAAAAGATATCCGAAAGTTGTGTTGTTGTTGTTTTTTTTTGAGGGGGGGGCGGTTGTTCTTGAAAATTGGCTCATTTGTTGAGACAAAACCTATGTTGCCAGATGAGTGGTTCTATAGTTTTTGATTAAACAAATTTGTTGACTGTGCTGTGCTTCAACAAAAATTATATAAATTATTTGTTTTCTCTTTATGCTTTGTTTTCCAGTGTTATCGTCATGATATTACATGTAGGTTGTGGCAATTCATTCGTGGATTTCAGTGAGTTCCAGAATCAATGCGCCAGTTTGCGGGTACAACGGTTATAACTGATTGTAATTTTTGATGTAGAAATGTTGGTTGCAACATCCTGCACTGCAACACTGCACTGTTGGATGTTTTTAGCCGTTCATTGGGCGCGCCGTACCGAGGAGAGTTTGACAGCAAGTCTATGTTCCCCTTTCTTCAAAATTCAAAGTACATCATCCCTACTCCCAGTAGCTTCAAAAAGAGGTAGCAGGGAAAAAAAAAATCAAATTCAGCCAATGGTTAATTGCTGATTTCTGTAGGCAGATGACAGGCACCAATCTTTATCACTAACTAAGGTTTAACGTGGACGTCAACGGCAAGATTTTATGGCCGCACGTGAAGTGCCTGAAGCGCCAGTTGTACATGTTGTACTTGGTCCCACCGTGTTGCACTTACAGATGTTACATGATCATATATTACATACAGAAAGCACATGTCCTTGGCATTTCCAAGTGAAGGTCGTTTCCAGCCGCCGAAAAGTTGGTTTTAATGTTGAAGGAATTTGCTCAAAACGATCTCTACAAGTCTAGTTGTGAATGGATGACATGAAAAAGTAAACAAATTCTGACAACGCCATTTTTCATGGGAAGAGGGGTACGGAATCTTGAACTTCTCTCAGGGGTATTGAATCGACATCTATTTGTAAGATACCGGCCTTATTTTCTTGGGGGGGGGGGGTGTCTATCACAGGTGCAATCTATGTTTAACATATGATGCGAACCAACCATCACTGCTGGGGACTTTTTACATCACTGCTGGCGACCTGTGGAAACGACCTCACCGGAAGTTGCCCTCCGTAAACCTGTGACCCAACCTGGCGACCGTAAGGGTCGTGGGTGATGACAGAACGGAGGAGGGCAGCAGCAGCATCCGGTAAATTCACGTTGATGGCCTGAAGGTTCCCATTGCTGGCAGCGTTGCAACCGATGTGGTTGTCTTTTTTTTTCGTTAGATGAGAAATTGAACAGAGATGCCCCCCCAAAAAAAGAAGGTACTACAATAGTACAACATTTTTAGAAAGTGTATATCATTGAATAATCATCTTAGTATACTCTAGGTCTTTGATATCTTTAATGTTTCTCTATTTCATCTATTTCCTGTTGAGTTTCTGCAATTTTGTTACGTGTTTTTTTTTAGGGGAGGTGATGCAAGTGAACCAATCTCTCCACCAAGCCATTTGGTTCAAAATGCCCCCGGAAAAATTCATCAAAATTCATGACGTTCTGCCCACCGCAAAAAATTGAAATGGGCGCAACGCCTCTAACCTTGCACATCTGAACTTGAACCCTTAAGCCTTAAGAAAAATGCAGCTCCCTTGCACTTGAGAATCACCTTTACTCTTGAAAGATAACGAAACTTTCTCTGTGATTTTCTTTTGCGGCATAGGGGAACAGCCAAATCTTCAGGGTTTGCCTGTGAGATTGGGGGCCATTTTGTACAGGAACATCGCATAGTGGCATAGCCCAGCCGCATAGCTCTCAGAAAACACCTTCCACACTTGAGACAGTACTCGAAAGTTGCGATAAATGAAGCACCCAAAAGAAATCATCAGAAAAATCAACGAGAGAGAGAGATACCTTCATATTAGCAGCAACAGCTGGAAATCTTTGAATCAATAGGGAAATCGAAGGTTCGCATGCTGGGAATTTCCGAAAAATGAAGGATTGACTATAATTTCCAGGGCTGAAGTTTGAAACACACACCTGAGATGTCAATTTTTTGGAGTGATTGGAAGTAACCAAACACAACTTCTGAAACGCAGGATTTGAGCCACAGATCACACATTTCTCATTGCAGCAATTTTGGCAAGCAATTTGTGAGAAGTCGGTAATGAAAACTCAAATTTCATCGCAACTGGGAAGGAGTTTGTATCGTCCCATCTCCTTTTTCAATCCACAGCACTCTTGGAGCAACGCAACGGAGATGCAGAACATGGTACAGTACATCGAGTAGTCTTTCGTCGGATGTGCCTCCGGATGGCTTGGAGGTACTTACGTGACGCAAGCTGGCTGCAAATGAAATGGACAAAAAGGGCTTTCTTCAAGAGCAGATCCCTTTCAAAATATCGCCATTTTTCATCCATTTTCCACTTCCGTGAGATTGTCATAAACTAATCTAAAGGAGTCCAAGTATCAGAATCCCAAGATATCTTTGAAGAAGAAGACGGACTTTTGAAGTGTGAGCGCCCCCTCAACGGACGCCACACGTCCAAGATATCTTTGGGCCTGGCAATCTTCACTTTCCCCTGTCACGATGACTTGGCCAAATAACCCTTCAAAGTGAATGATCGATGAATGTAAGCGTCTGTCAAATTGATCTATCCCCAAAAGGCCAGCTTCAAGCATTGAATGTTATGATGATTTGTTTGTCACCTTGGCTCGGTAAATTTTGTTCCATGCAGTTCTTTTCTATATGTCTTTGCGTTTGTCTATGTTTTTGCCATGTTGTGCTGTTAAGAAAATGTCTGCCTTGATTCTTCTTTACATGTTATGTTTAGGACTACTTGAGATATGCCAAGACTTCAAGATGTTTTTAACCAACCAAAGGTGTTCTTCACCAAGTCAGATCCATGGCAGATCCGATGGTCGACAGTCGGAGTTGCGGTCGTTAAGCAAAATCCGTGTGAATCCTCGCGGTACAAAAAACACCACCGCGAGGTGAATCGAGGCTGTGGAAACTCCAATTAAATTGTTCGAACAGATTCTAGGTGGTGGTTTGAAATGTTTTTTATTTTCACCCCTACCTGGGGAAATGATCCAATTTGACTAATATTTTTCAAATGGGTTGAAACCGCCAACTAGAGATTCCAAGTTTTCAGAAATGGACCTTACATATCTTGCACGAAAGATCATTATCCAGATGGATGCAATTGATTTGATTCCAATATGATGAAAATCAGTAAGAAGCATGTAAGCATCCTGCCGTGAAAAATCTTAAGTTGCTAAGTGTTGAAGTGTGAAAATTTGAGCAAATGTGTTGCTTTGCCATGAAATTGAAAAGGTTTGATGCCTATTGACCTATTGAAAGGGTTTCGTATCAAGTCAATTGATTTGGTTCAATTCCCCCACCAAGTGGCTTTCCAGCTGTTTTCTCTGTTTTGTTGACATAGCCGCGCTGCCAAGCAGAAGTTGCTGAAGCGAGACTTCCCTAGACTTGTTTTAAAAAAACAATTCGCTCACTGGTCACCCATTGCTTTGATGATATGTTTGTGTTTGTTTCTGAATGTGGACTTTTTAATAGTACATTTCTGGTAATTCAGATAGGTCCATGCGAGAAGCATTCCCAATCTTTCATGACCAGTAACACCTGGAGTGCGAAATGTGCATATGATACCTTCAATTGATATGGATTCCTGAGATGTTGGTGCAATCCGGAATTGACCGGATGCTGTGCTTCCACAGTCGAGAACTCGAATGCTTGCTTTCTCTCAGGCATGATGGAAACATGTGAAACAGCGCTGCGGAGTGCGTCTATAGTTCTAGTGTAATGAGTTTGTGTACTGCAGTGTTTGAACATCATTGAACATCTAATCATGTTGAAACGAATTACCACCTCTATTTCGTGCATATTTGAGAAATTTGTTGAATTGTTTGTCTTTTCGTTATGCAAGTCATGCCACATGTATATGTTTTTATGTATATCTTTACATCTCACACATAAGGGGGATGGTTGAAGATTTCGTTTTGAGAGCATTCTTGTGAGAAAAATGCACAAACATGTCGTCCTTTAAGCAAATCAAGCAGTAGCACGGCACTTCATTGTATTATGAGAAGTCATTACTCTCACATTCCCTTCACCCCACCGGAAAGAAAGGAGAACAAGACATGGGATTTTGAACTCCCAGTTTTCAAGAATCTCTGGGTCCTTAGGTTGGTTTTCATGGAGGTTAGTTCTGTGTGACTTCCTAAAGCACTCACCAGGGTCACAGTGACATATGAAGGTCTGAAAAGGCGGTCACAGCGAGACAAATTGCATACCTTCCGGCAACATAGCAATAGCAATACCACCACCACAACTGTATGTCGACATATTAATGTTGATACATATTTACATTTAAAACATATGTACAGTACACTCTTTTTCTTTGAACATGGATACTCGAATTCACCTGAACATGTTTGATGTTATTTTTTGAAATTATGCAACAAAAGTAAGGATCAGGAGCAGATAAACTGACTTTGTTGTCCAGTGTGAAATTGGAGAATTCAGTTTGGTGTGCCTTAAAATCACTGGTTGAATTGGAAAATTGACGTTTACATCGCGCAATGATGCCCCTGCGGGCGCCTCTGAAATTGTGAGCCCCGAGAAGCGTGCAGAAGTTGCGTTACGGCGTTGGGCTATGGAGAAGCGTGCAGTTGGGTGCAGCTTCGTTATTCCCAGCGAAATTAAAGCTGGACACATGATATATAGTTTTTTGATTTAGATACTGATACTGATACTCTTTATATGATCTTCAGACCAACCATGATGAACAAAACATCAAATACACTAGATACAGTAATAAACCTCTTCTTTCAGCAGGTTTGGCAGGAAAACAGGCTTCACCCTCGAAGATCCAGCAGCAAACCATCAGCTACCTTTAACCCATTCGTCATTCGAAATCCAAAGGTCCGAAACACGTGAAGCTTGCAAGTTACCCATATTCCACCAGATGAGTGTGAAATTTAACCGAAGATTACCCCATCACTGCATGAGAAACCTGCCCTGAAAACGACACAGTACTTGACTTGCACAGGTTGATTATACATGATTTTTTAAAAGAAGCGCTGATGATAATCCATGGTTGGGATCAGGGAAGAGTCAAGTTGTTTTTTTTCTGCGTGTTTCTTTGTGTTCTCGAAAAAAATCGATGTTTTTCTCCGTTAGGTCCGTTTACCACACCATATTCTGCCATACTACTAATCATACTACCGCTCCATAATACTACACAGCTTGCCATGCTATACCTGACGCTGGAACCAATGTGTAGATGGGGAGACATCCAAAACATTATCGACAGACAGATGCCTGCATGATAATTATCACATGTGATTTTTATCTTGCCATTGCTTTACCAAAACGGGCTTCAAATCATCTCAAGAAACTGCTCCTTTGCTTCTTCCCTTCTCCAGTGATTTGTGCTTTTGTATCTTTTTTGCCAAGACGCCTCCAGCTTAACCCCTCCGCCACCCCTTGGATAGGTCGGAACCCGTCCGAAACCCCACGGTGGGTTCCGACTGGGATGGCGGAGAGGGAGTTCTGGCGGGTGGGTTTTCCTCCAGGGACGTGGCGCTCAGCCCCAGCAGGGTGCTTCTGCAAAAACGAAAATCTCGAGTGAAGAAAAGGTGCTGGGCAGTTCGGGCTCACTGGAAGCCTCGGCCCCATGTAGTTGGCAGCTAGCGGATGGGTTAGCAAACATAGTGATGAGGAGGAAGCATTGAAAAGACTGAAGCTACAGATTATGATGTAAAAACAACTTAAGCTACAGATCATGATGGAGGATTTGCTTTTTTTTGGACAGAAATATCTTGGAGAATCCGGAACAAAAAGACCCCACGTCGAATTGAGTGACCCAATGACTGGCTAAACCTTGAGGAATCTCTTGTGGGACAATTTGTCCTTTGAGTTTTGTGGGACCCACCGCAACTTCAAGATGAAAGGGACATAGCAAATATGGGTTTATTTGGATCTTATCTTCAGGTCAGGACCCATTTTTGAGAGGCTACCCGCCCCTACGAAAAAAAATCAACCTGAACTTCCAGATAGATGAGAAGGATCATGAATCATGAATGTATGTTCCAAGACATGTTGGCTTGGGAAGATTGACACATTTTTTAGAATCATGTGTGTTTTTTCTCAAGTTCTTTGAGGGATTAAGGTCAATTTTGTCAACCGACGGGCGTTTTTTGGGGGAAGAGCTTCTTGCTAGCTGCAAGCTGGCAGCTCCGAGGGGTGTAGTCAAAATGTAGGAGTTTAGGCCAAATCTGGTCACCATATCATGAAAACTTTGATGCATCACCAACATCAATTTATAAGTTTGTTTCCCACTAGCTGCCTAGCTACTTGTCATTTATCCATACATTATGGCATTATGGTCTAAATATGTTAACCCAGTGAATCATAACAATTGCCTGGTGTTGCATCTTGATTTTACCATTCAAGATATTCAAGTTCCATTCATCTGGTCAAATTCTAGCGACCGAAAACACGAAAACACGAGTTTTTCACCCCAAATGGTGTTTTAGTAAGGGAAAATCCCCTTGTTTCAGGGAAACCTAGGTTGGGAAAATATTACAATTTGGCCAGATTCATCTAACACCCAAGATTCACCACCAAGGTGATTGACTTGGTCCGTTCCACGGCGAAATGTGTCTTGTCTTTCTGGGAAAAACGTTTTTTTTTGGGGGGGGGAGGCAAAAAAAACGCAAAACGGAGAGGGACTTTGTATAAGGTGGTTGGGTAGGTTGAGGAAAAAGGGCTGGGTGTGTCTGAAAAAGTGTAAGGGTATGTCAGGGTAAATATTGAATGTGTGTCTTTTTGTTGGTGATTTTTGAATCTTGAAACAATTCTACCATTCACCACTGAAGAAGCTACTATGTTCGGGACGTTTCTCCAAACTGGGTGAAACGAAGCTACTCTTGACTTTTTTCTTTTAAATCTTCAAAAGACCAGTTTGCAAGGTAACTGTCATATTTATGGAACAAGTAAGTTGGCAAACAGAATTTTGAAGATGGAGAGCCATATATGAAAACCTGCGTGTGGATTTATACCTAGATCATTTTAGCCATGCACAATCTTTGACCCTGGTCTTATTCAGTTTCAAGTTGGATCAAGAGGGATGTAGGTCATTTACCTTGTAGAAACCGACCCGTTGGACCCACTTTGTAGAATCAAAGCAGCGTAGAAGTTACATGTCTTTAGCTTGCAGACAACTCAAAAAACGTCTTCAGCTTGAATCAATACTGACAAAAAAAACAAAGCAAACATCGAGATTGCAAAATCATGGGAATCTAAGGGTGCCCCCCCGAATCCAACCCCCCCAAGAAATAAGAACCTAATAAGGCCTTATTTCTTGGGGGGGTGGCATTGGGGGGGTACCCTTAGATTGCCATTGCAAAATGATTGAAAATTCAAAAGAACCAAATGGATCCGATTCACCAAGAAACCTTGTGAATCATAGGATTTAATTCTAGAAGCTGAAGTTTGGTGACAAAAAAATCGAGACTTTTTCAACCCCAACAAATGATACAAATGCAAGCAAACGGTTAACGGGGTTCCGTTGATGCTGAGGTTGGGAAGGCGGTTTGAAGGATTTCATTGTTGGTTTTTTATCTTCCAATGGACCTCCTTTATCCAGGCAGGGCCGGGCTTTTTTGGTGAAGATCTGTCATCCCTGCCAACCCCCCCAAAAAAAAGGAGAGATTTGGCAACCCACGAAGCCAGGAGAAAAGACCCAGCTGAGTTTTCAGAGATAATTGGAAATCTTGAGGTTTTTCATTTTGAGAAACAACAGCAACTTCCCCCCAAAAAAAGCAAAAAATGCATGTTCATGATGCACAGCATTCAGCAATAATTATCATTTATCACTATTTATCATATACCATATCCATCATTGTCCATCTTACTGTTGATGGAAGAAATTCCTGCACTTCCTGACATACATAAAACCCTGTAAATAATGGGAGATTCGCCATATCAACTGGGGCAGGATTTTTTCCATCAACGGTATCAGCTACCTTTTCTCGTGGTGCAAAAGATTGGAAGTCATGGCCCTACCCAACTGGAGTCCAGGCGAACATGTTGGTCTATGACTTTGTTGCTTGCGCTTGGGTTCCCAGCGTGTGAAGTGTAGGTCAGTCTCGTTTTCGCCTTTGTTCCCGGCTTGTTTCAACGGGAAGTATGTCAAATGTTATTTACCGGTCCACTGGGGACCGGTGGGCAGCTATGTCCAAAAAAGTGTATCTGGAAATATGTAGATAATGTATGGCTAGTTCTTAAAGATCAACCCACGTTCTTTTTTTTAACAATCCTCACTGACATGTGGAAAATAAGAAACACAAAAAAAAGAAAACAAGTCTTTGAACTTTGAAGGTGTCGATTTTTCCACTGAACCATAGAGTTGTTCAAGATTCCTACGACCATAGGAGTCACAAAAAGTGAAGTATGTTTTTTCGCTCTGTATTTTGTTAGAGAAAAATTTGTTTCAGAATTGTCTGAGTGAAATAACTGGCTATCTTTGATTTGCTAAGTAGCCATGTTTCTATTCGGGAATGAGAGCATTTTTTTCCATGGAAATTCACTGGACCATTAGCCGTGGACCTTACGGGAAAATGGATTTCCTTGAGATTTCTGGTGAGATCATCGAAATCTGAGCATTTTTTGTTGAAGGTCAGCACGGTCACCCTCCTAGAAAGATGTAATTAAATATGTATACTGTATATATATTATACATTTACAGATGCATCAAAATGTATTGTCTAGGGGGAATACATCCAAAGTGGCCAAGGATTTTGGGAATTGAGGGTTTCACCGTGAACTATGCCACGGGACTTTGCCCAGATGACCATCCAACTCGGTACTTGGACAGTGAACTTCATTTTGCCAGGGGAATTTGTTCAGAGAGGGAAAAACACCTTGTATTCACTGTTTGTTTGACCTCATTCACCCTAAACGTATGATATACAAGAAGAACTGTTCAAAATGTGAGTCCTTCAAAAAGGCTACAATATAATGTCAGATGTATTTTTCTGTTGTAAGTTTTTTTTCGCTGCATGAGAAACGATGCCCCAGGACGAAGCCAGTGCTTGACATTTGTGTGAAGCCACAGGGAGGGATGGGACATGGATGATGACTGGCATAGCAGTGGGTAGTTGGCACTCCAAGTTGCCCATGGTGCACTCCAAGTTGCCAAGGGCATCTCACATAGGAAGTGGTGACATGTGAGTTGAAGGGAATGGTGATGGGCCGTGCTAGGCCATGATGGCCCCCCAAATTGATATGTAAATTTTGTCAAGTTTTGTAGAGGAACGTAATGTCATGATGATTTCTGAGACATCTTGTCTTGGTTTTGATTCGTGGCATGTTTTGCCATGATAAATACAGTAGCTATCTCCTGTTCTTCGTCCGAGGCAAAGCAAGTGCCAAAGGTGAGCTTGGTGCGGGCCACCCACAGGATTTTCAGAATGTTGGCAGGAACATCTGACCTCAAAATGACAAAAGCTTGGTTGTTCTGGTTGCGTGATCGCTGTGCACTTACTCCCCTGTTAAAGGTTTGGGATTCATGAAAACAGTGAAGTTCCTAGGGGGGACTACATGACCCCAAGTGTGCGACCATGCACCCGAAACTGTATTTTGTGGAGTCAATAAGGCAAAAAGTGATGAAACCTATGAGATTTCATGATAAATCTGATGTTTTTTTTCCTTAAAGGGATCTAGGGTGCCTCATTAATCTTTACTTCGGCATTTTTTGTGGCAGGGATACACCTGAATAGGAAGTATCATATAAAGTGACCAGACGAAATCCGAAAGGCCTGAAGTAGCCAGGTAGAGGCATCATAAAAACAAATTTCCCCAATATGAAAAAAACACCCCCAAAAGGCTGGCAAGATGAATAGGTTTGGAAGATGACTGGTCCATCATCTCCGGGAAGATGAAATCCATTTGACCTTGTCAAGTTGTCGCGGTTGAAAGAACCAACAACAGCTATCACCAATGAGTGGGCCGAGGAGTCATGGAAGACAATCGGCTTAGATCGTATTTTTCATTTAGGTGCAAAATGCTGGGATTCTCTACATTCCCCAAGCTATTTAGGGAAGAAACATGTATCCAAAAAACCCTTGAGTTTCCAGCATGTTTCTTCAACATGCTGCCTGGCCAGAGGGTAGATTCAGTCATGGAGGTTTGGGACTTTTTCGAGAAGGATAGAATGGCTCAGAAGTGGAGAAGAAATGTCTAACCTATCTTTGTATCTAAATTTAGTTAGAAATTCATAGGTTAGAATAAGTTAGGAGCAAAGACCTAGACTTGCCAACACTTTGGTGCAAAAACTAAAGTGTTGTGCTGAACATGGCATGGGAGCAAAAATAGCTTCCCCATGAAATTATTTTTGTCCCAGCAAAACTAAGACTCACAGCAGATGGGTACCCTTCAAACCATTCTTTCTTGAATCTTTGTAAGGGAATTCTTCAGCATGCCCCGACTTCGTTGTGATGTTGGTGTTGTGTCTTAGATCCTGAACTTTCATGAGAAGCTTGTGTTAAGTCTATTTATATTTGTTTGACCTTTAGAGGCCTTGCTTCTTTGTGGAGTTGCCCGATGAAACCCAACATTTCAAGAGGGGAACATGGGAACATGGTACTGCTAGAGTTTGTTGGAGGATATGTTGGCATGTCTCCTGAAATTTTGGGCGCCAAAGGGACCACAAACTTCTGGAGTCATGTCTAGTAGTCAAACATATTCCAACCAACAAATTGACCTCCAGTTTGGAAAAGGGGGTGGATATTTGGATGATGCGTTTAACCTCACTTCATCAGGGCATCAAGTCAAAACATCTCCAAGAAACATCACCTGGGCAAAAAAAAATACCCATGATCCAAGGTTGGAGGTGTTGTCCCCTAGCCTATATACTGTATATATATATATATACGACCCCTTTAAAAATAGAGATGGGATCGTACCCCTATGGATCTACATATTGGTATAAACCCCAGGGTTTGGATTTTTCGGGCCAAATCTACAACCCCTGAGATGAAGCGTCGTTTTGAGGCAAGCAGGTGGTGGAGTTCTGTAAGTTTGCTCGCGATGCCATGTCACATTCGGTCGGGGTGCCCTGGTCATATTAGTCAGCAGTCATCCATACCCCAAAAAAAGCAATGTTTATATACCATACACCTTCGGATGATTTTCCTGCAATCTAAACTTTACTGTAAACGTTTGAAAGTGATGATTTTGAAAAAATCTGAGTTCAAGAGTTCACAAAGTTTCGTGAAACCAGCAGGGTTTGTGGAGGTTGGAAGTTTCGTCAACAATGTTGGTTTTTTCCAAAAAGATGCAAACCATTTAGACTGTAAATCACACAACTGGAAACTGAACTACATCAAACCTGACAATGGCCCATTGGAAACGAAATGTCATCCAGAAACTAGAGTATTCTATTTGCTCTAGCGTACATATATTTATATACATTTGCGTAATGAATTAAATATAATAAATATAGACAAAGATGTGTATAAAAGATAGCTTGCCGCTCCCAGCATGTTGGTTCCTTTGTAATTTTCTTAGGTCCATGTATAAGTATAGTTGCAAGGCCCAAACATAAAACCAGTTCCCAGAAAAACTAATCATCTAGCAACTCAAGCTGCCCAGAAACCAACCAAATCTCCTTCAGGTTTGGGTAATCCTCCCCCCCAAAAAAATGCTTAAACAGAATACTTGAGGTTTCAAAAAAAAACTCATATCACTTTGCCCAACATCTATTAAAGCTTATCACTACCTATAGTTTTTCACCGTGTTTTCTTGTTCATTTCTTGTGGGGTTGGGTTGGGTGTATCCCAGTTGGATCTGCCATCAACCAAGGATCCGAGTCAACCGACGGTGGTGCAACGGCGTCAGAGCGATGCCACAGAGGTGGGAAAAAATGGCATGGTTCCAGTGGCTCTTTGGATCTTTGGAGATCAGAAGTGCTTATAAAAACAGTGTTCATGTATGTATTTATAAGCCCACCCCATATAAATCCATATAAAATTAAGTGGAGTTTATGAGATTCCATCTTCATATTATATTCATTTTGTTTGCTGGACATTTTATTGGGAAACCGTTGAAGTTGACCCAACCTCCCCAACATTGGAAACTCGAGACGCCATTTGGACCCGGTGATGTTGGCAACGTCAGCGGAACTCCAGGCCTTCAGGGTGTTGCAACAGGCCTTTGAGGTGCCATTGGGCTTTCCAGCTGACTTGTGGATCGAGTTGGAGGAGCAGAAAATGGATCCAGTTGGGATACGATCTTTTCCTCGTTTCCTTTTTTTGGGGAAAGCCTATATTTTTTTAAGGAGTCATGTTAGGCCTTCAGGGAGGATATACTATTAAGGTGAGTAAGCCAAATTTGAAAAAAAGGCGGACTTTTTTTTTCCAGAGAACTAGCTAGGGTATGATTCACAGCTGGAAATGAAACTTCTAGACTTCTGAGGCAGGATCCCCTTGGGGCAATGCCTCCTCTGACTGTCAAGTAGGTGAAACCGCCAGAATAGACAAAGGAAAGATCAGGGAAGGTCGGCCCAGTTGGATGTATATTTTAAAATATTTACTGTTGTATAAATAGGCATGTGACATGTGACCGTGATAGGATTCTGTTTGCATGACCCTGGAGACCAAGTATCACCTTCAGATGGAGGTTTCCATGGGCTTCCAGCGTCACTTTTTTGGATTTGCGTTCCTTTTTCCAGGGCAAACATCTGAGAAGATTAGCATTCCCTAAAAAGCTAGTCATGTTGTATGAGGACAGGTTCGGACACAAAAAAAATATCGTATCAACCTCAAAACCACAGGGAGTAGATTTAAGACCAGAAATTGAGAGCTAGGTGGCTTTCACTGCAACCTCATTGAAGGCCTCACCCCAAAATATGTGTGCCAAATTTTGCCAGAGTGCATACACAAAAAGACACAAATTGTATGACAAAGGGGTGGTTTAGAAAGTTTAGTATAGCAAAATCGGACTCCACTATGCCGATAATATGCCAATGATTCATTCAGGATTAAGAAATTCCCAAAACATTTGGCCGGAGAAGGTTGACGTTTTGATTCAGAAAAGTATCCCTCGGCCTGTCTCAATATGACCTCAAACTCAAAATGCCTCCCGACTGTCAGTGCTAACCCCTTAACCTCTATATACGTATGAATACCTGTGTATATATGATTTTGGTGTGGTCCCCCTCCAAGGATGCTGGTGGCAAATGAAGGTTTAGTTCGAAATCCCCGATCCTCAACATGATTCATGTCATCCTGAGTGATCACTGAGATCTGAAGGCCACACCCAATACATAATAAGATTGGAGGTGATGACACCCGTAATACACTCTTATTTTTTGAGCTGAGGGTATAGGGCAAGCTTGGTTTTTGTTGGTGGGCCTTTTCATGATCAACTCAACGATGGTGTTTTTTTTGGCTACAACTTTGGCATGTGTTTCAATAGGAAAATGTGAATATGTCGCAGCCGTTGAAGCATCCCCATGGGGAAAAAACTGTACACCGGATGGGTGTATATGCTGATCTATGCTGAATGGTGCTGCTGTTTTTCGGGTCCGACTAGTCGTCAGGTTGGCCTTCCTGAGAGCAGGTGCGGTGAACCGCGGAGAAAGTGTCAAAGGCTGAAGGATGTTCGGATGCTCCGAGTGAAAGTGAAAAATCATGAAAAATCACTACAGGAGTTTGGACAGGTTGCCGGAAAGAACCATCATAATCATAATTACATCTTTTTTGCGGACAGAACAAGAACCGTGGAATTGGTGAATTCTATCCTGGAAAAGGCCCTTTTTACTTTACTGGGTGTTGTTCATGGTCATTTTTGTTTCAAAGATGGCGGTCCTGGAAAAAATTGAAAGTAACCAATACTGTTTCGCATGGTCTCAGGCGGGCTTTCCGAAGAAGGGTGGTGGGGTCGATCCGCGGTACGTTTGATGGTTAAGAAATCCCATTCCCAACCACAGTTTGGATGTAAAAAAATCTGTGAATAATTGGAAAAAACCACGAAAAATCAACTGGATGTCTTCCATTAACAGTATCTTGGGTGATGGTTTCAAATATTTGTTTTTCACCCCAAAAATTGGGGAAATGATCCAATTTGACTCATATTTTGTTAAATGGGTTATTGAAAAACCACCAACCAGCTATGATTTCATTCAAAGTATCGTCTAGAGTCTAGTGTCCTGAATCCGTTGGATGGCAGGCTGAAGCCAATGCCGAAAGGCCGTTCAGGCAGCTGGGACCTGCTGGGATGGGGTTTCGGTGGCAGGAGTTGTCCCCGTTTTCTCGGTTTCGGCAACTATCCGCCATAGATGGTACCTAGGGAATCTACATATTGGTAAACCCAGGGTTTGGGCTTTGATTCAGGGGCCAAGTCTACAACCCTGTCACTGGAAGGTTTGTAGGAAGAGAACAAGTCAGGAGGTCAAAATGAGGAGCCATCCTTGCCTTCATTCAACAAAACATTTGCATAAGAAAAAACATGTTTGGAAATGGTTGCAATAAACTGCAAGAAACGCCTGCATCGCGCATGTATTTACGTCGTTGCTTTGGAACATTTCAGCCCAAGTGTGTTGGTTCCAGCCATCTTTGATTTAAAGGTCCATTTTCCTTGGCTTGAACCAGTAAACTCAGTAAACCGATGCAGCACTATGGTTTGGACCGATTGGCAAGTGAGAACAATGCCGTGGCAGTCTACCTCTATGTGCCTAAAGCTGTGGTAAAACGAAAAGGCTTCAATTTGGAATGGTGTGACAGTTCAGCCGATGCTGGGCCATTTTTTTGGTGGACCTTTACAGGGATTTGTGTTGGGGGGGGGAGCCTGGAAATGCGATAAAGCTAAGGGGGAATCCAATCATTGGAAATTGGACATTTATCTAGCTGTTCTCTTCTAGGGGTCCATGTTCAGATTCTATCCAAGTTTTGTTTATATCATGTATATCTTCGTATAAATGCATCTGCAGAAGTTTGCTCGCAAATCATTCAGGATGGTGTGGTAGAATCACAGCAAAAACTGGAAGAAAGCGACCTGCTGGTGAAAGAAGCAATCGCAATGGTCTCAGAGAACTCGAAGACCTTCTTGTGTTGCATCAACGTCCCAGACGTGGAGAAGGCGGTAGAGAAGATGAGGGGCGAGTATGCCATGTCAATTAACCAAATTGTCGAAGGACATGGTTTCACCGGTAAGGTGATGAAGTGGAAATCTCAAGGAGGTCCTAATAGCAGTTCCACATCTTTTGTAGCATTGCTGCTTACCCGTTGAGTTTCTCTAGTTGTTTCTCGGTTTCTCGGAGCAAAGCTCACCGAAGGCAAACCGAATTTAAATAAAAGATGTGTAGCGAAAATGTGGAGCATTTTCGTCGTTCTAGCCCTCAATGGTACCCAACAGAGGAAGCCATTGAAGGATCATACTTAAGAATTGGGAAAAGAGATGAGGCAACACTGTTGAATGTGAATACACTCACTGAATATGGTTGAAGCAATTTGTTGTTTTCAGCTGTTCTGGGTAGATTTATAGCAGCCAAATCACTAAACCAAAATTATGCAACAAAATTGACCAAAGAAAGACAGGTAAACAAACAAAACGCCTGGATATTTAGATAAAGATAAAAATCATCATGGCACACGGTACCGCCCAAAAACACGTTTTAGGTTTCCTGATGTTTATGGTGTCAGGCAAGGCAGCTCCTGCACAAGTCCAGGCTCTGGACAAATGGGTCGGTTGCAGCAATGATAGAACGCTTGGATTGGGAAAGGTAGATTTTTAAATTTATAGGTATTACTGGGTCCTGCCCAAACACGTCGTCAAAGTAGGAAAATAATCAATCACTAGTCTATTAAGGGCATCTAAGGGCATCTAAGTAAGCATTAACCTTCACTAGCTACAATGTTTAAGCATGCCTAAAATTATTGCATGATTATAAGAATATACTAGCTTCCAGGTGCATTCTTGTTGGGATTAACAAATTCTGATTGACATCAGTTATTCCATTTATGTCCTACACTATATTTTCCCCGATCGGTCGGAGCCAGGGGTGAAAAAACTCTTAGGAAATTCGAAGCTTGGAATACCAATTTGCAGAGGAACAGAATCACTCAAAAATCTGCTCAAAAAGACCGTCATCCATGAGAATTTAGGTCGGTTCCAACAAACCAACCAACAAACCTATCATGATATCATCAAGGTGTAAGCTGATTGGCTTGATGTGGATATAGGTACTGGCTGCCTCAGATTTCTGCATGTATGAACCTTCACCTCGGGGTTGTTTGTGTGTGTGAGCCCGAGATTTGTGCCAAAAAATTGATTACTCCTGAAGAGTCTGGATTGGATTGCGAACACCCACACCCACAGGGGATGGTGTATTCAATCTCATTATTTACTGAGAAATAAGAGATGATGTCATGAAAGGATTGGATGACCGCCCGACATGGTTAAAAGCTTTCGACAATGGGACAAGTAGCTGCATGGATGAAAACTGTAGAAGAATGCTTAGCAATCTAGCTTGGGTGATGCAACAAGGAGGGATTCTTTGGTAAAGTGTCAATGGGTTCTGTGCACACCACCGTGCTTTTCAAGTCAACTCCTTCTGAAACAAATGGGTCAATCGTTGGAATGGATGTCCGCGCCTTGGAATGCGCACTCCTAAAGAAATAGTGTGCCACTGCGTGCGTTGTTGCTAGGGTGAGCTTAAGCCTGTGCATTTTCTTTATGGTGCTGTCAGAGATGCCCCTCCATTCTAGGACAAAATCCGGCACCACTTATAAGATGTTTGATAGTCCTAGAGTGTGTAGAGTTTTGAAATGGCTGGTTGGTCATCGAGCTTGTCTCAACAACCAAGAGCAGCATTTTGCTGGTGGTAAACTGTCAGGCGTTGCAGGGAAAGTGGAACACAAGGCGCTGTTTCAAGAGAACTCTGATGGTGTGCATCAGGGTAAGTGAAGAGGGTGATGCTGATTGTCATGATGGTTGCTAGCTTGTAATTAGATGAACGTATGGAACAAGAGAAGCATCAAGGGTATCTCAGGAGCAGCAAATCAGAACAGTACCCTAGTGACAACTGAGCGGATCAGAGAATGTCCCAGGTTGTGAGTTTGATTGTGTTTTATGTGCGCACCTACTGTTGATGGAAGAAATCCCAAACAACCACCTGGGATATATAAACATTTTAAATAAGGGATAAAAACTACATACCAACTGTTTAGCCGGATTTCTTCCATCACCAGTAGGTGGTGGTATTCAAACATGTTCTTTATTTGTCACCCCTATCTACCTGGAAACATGATCCAATTTGACGAGCAATGTGAAATATTTTTCAATTGGGTTGGTTCAAACTACCAATTAGAAACCTATTTGGCGTAAGATGTGACATGTGCACTTGGCGATATTGATATCTTCCAAAGGGGCAGTGACGTAGACATGAGATTATCCGAGTATGAACCTCAACACGTTGAAAACCCTTAGAACCAGCAAGCTTTTTCCCCAAAAAAAAAGATACACTCCGGTAAACTAACATTGCAATGTAAAATGGACCCTTTGAATATGTATTTCTTATTGAAAATGGGGATTTTCCATTGCTATGTTAGTTTACCAGAGGGTAGTTGAATTGAACAAAGTAAAAGTCTTTGGCAGATTGTTGGGAAGCAATTGTGGTTTCATCTTATTAATATGTTCCTTTTTCAATATCACCCATTTCCTTCAGATGACAGTTTCCAAGTCAATTTGATGTTTTTGTGCCTGAAAACCTTTGGAACAAAAACAACCAAATTCCACCACCCCCAAAAAAATCAACAAAATTCCACCACCCAAACAAAAGAACAAACATGGGGGTTTTCGTGATAGAGTCCATTAAAAGCCGTGGTTTTTTCCCTCAGGAAAAGCTTCAAAAATCGTTGCAGGCTAGGTCCCTTGGAGGTGAAGGGGCACACGGCGACGGTGAATGGTAAGACGGAATACACCATCAGGCGGCGGGGTGAGCTTTTTTCGGTTGGCGTTTTCCGCGGTCGGGTCGTTGGTTCGGAGATTTTTGTGACAAAATGTTGGAAAATGAGGAATCCGAAAAGTTGCTAGATGGAACTTCACTGCAACTCGGGAAAGTGTTTCAGTGTTTCGTAAGATGGCAATGGAAAAGGTGCTATTTACTTGAGATGCATCTTTTTGAAGATGGGTAGGTTATATTTTCTTGTTTGTTTACCGGAGGGTGACAGATTCAGAAAGATTCGAGACATTGGTTTGTTTGGTCCAAAGGATTTTTGAAGTTGCTCACAATGAAAGATATGTACCTTACACACACATGTATATATATACACAGAAATATTGGCTCAAGCTGACTTACTTGCAGTCTTCACATGTGAAGTCAACTTGCTACAAATCAAAGGGCATAGTGTTGTTGCAAACCACCTTCGAGGACCAGTCCAAAGTCAGCAATGAAAAATGGTTCCTACAACGAAGACACTGGATGTTCATATGTTTTTCTCCTTTTTTCCTGTGAAACAAAAAGGGGGTCGTTCATACTGTTGATAGCTGAAATCCTTCACCAGTTGAGATTGGTAGTTTATGCCACAAATAGAGGGGGTTATACATCCCAGTGATCGCCGGATTTCTGCCATCAACAGAACGCCCCATTCGGCCGGCGTTAAAACTTGGCACGACGCCAGGATTGAAGATGGTGTGGCTTCTTGCGGTGGGTACCAAACCACCCCAGTGGCTGGATCTTCCAGGAGAACAGCCGTTTTTCTGCATCCCCGAAAATCCTGTAACACAAGAAACCTTCATAGATTTGGGGCATGTTATTTATCAGTACAAAAGTTGGATTTTCTAGCTATGCTAAAGTATCGCGCGGTGCCATATTACCATACGCTTTCCATAGTGTTTATCATGTCTTATCATTCTCCCAATTCCCTACAGCTTAATTAACCAAGAAAGAAAGATAGTTTGTAGTTCTTTAGAATTTTATTCATCTTGCACTCCCGGATTTTGATGCATATTCTTCAAAGCTTGGGGGAGCTAGAGCTACCTCCAGCAAGTATGGATAGCCTTGGGAGATGGACTGATTCATGGCTGTTCAACCATAACCCCCCTGACAACCAAACCCCTCCCCCTGAGAAATCAAGGATTCATAAGTGGTTGCTGACCACTGGGGTGATTGCACGGCTATGACCATTTGACCCCCCATGCCCCAAGTGTGTACCTTGCTTTGGTGTTTCGCATCGAAACCATCTGAAACTTTGACCCAACCCCCCCATAGAAATATGTTTGCTGGTAGTTTTCCCAACAACGACATGACCACTGAAGGTCATGAAGAAATTTTGAAATATGGAAGTGGACACTTTGACCATTTTCGATGATGGAGCGAACCGAGCAGCTCCAAGTACACTTCACTAATGGCTATGCCGGCTGGACTATAATAATATACAAAATGTTATCATGTTTCGTATGTAGTATTCTTCTCCAGCAAGACTCGCTGCTGTATGTTCGGGCAAACCCATCGGACGCCCCTGCAAAAAAATGTAGTATGTACTGCAACCCTCTTACAGTTGTGTCAGTCAAAATTGAATTCGTTGCAGAATCACAGACTTTCGAAAAGTATGAGCAAAAGATGATCGTTGCTAAAAGTGAATGATTTACAAGAACTAATCACATCAAGGGAAACCAGCAAAACTGAACGAAACATGTGCTTTGGCTGAAATCCTGCACCACTTGTAAACCCATTGTTATAAGCCCATTGTTTCAATACTGGGAGTGCAAAGGATTAAGATTGCTGAACTATCAACTGAATCAACTGATGCAGGATTTCAGCCATCAACATATCAGCATATCAACTCCGCCAGGATCACCTGGAAGCGCACAGATGGCAGGGGAAACCTGGATATAGAAACCCTCACTATGATAACATCGGGATTTTTGTGGATGTGTTTCATCAAGGCATTTAGCTAATCTGTATGAAGCTACACTCCTTTCTTAGAACGAAATTGATTTGGATGAATCATTCCCCCTGGGGCTGGATTGGCAGGGCAGTGCTGCCAGGGTTAGAAAAGTCCATTCCATGAAGGAGAAACATGCGACAGTTGGGGAATCTTTTGCTGTATTCAATGTGTGTTGGGATCATGTTCAGAATATGTGGCAGGCCAAAAGCAGTGAAGTAAAGAGTCCAAGAAACCAATATGTAGGAAACATGCCACTGGTTTGATTTTGGTGTACTATCAGTTTAGTCCTGGAATATGATTTGATATTAAATCGAGTCGGTCAGTCAGATTCCTCTTCTGTGTAGTTATTTGACATCCATGTACCATTAGATAGCGTCATGGAGCTAAACTTTATGACGATGGTGTTCGGTTTGGCGGTGTTGCAGCTGGGCTTGCTGTTGGCGACATCAAAGGTGTTTGGTTGTCCGGGTTGTCCACACCAATTCCTCAAGCGTCACGACTCACCACCTATGTTACCATGGGTTTATCATGTCAGCATTGATCCACGCCTTACCAGAGGAAGCCTTTTTGATGCAGCAGGGGATAGTAACTGACACTATAAGTCTATAAGTGCTAAGACTTGTACCCCATCATTACTATTCAAGATACTTGAGTCAGATCTGATGTCCGTTGTTTCTTTTGGATGGGGCTCGAACGAAAAATGTGACAAGGGGTGAGTGCTTTTTTGTTGGTTCCCTTTGGTTTTCCCTGCTACTTCCTTTCCCCACCCCACCTTTTGTATCCAAGTGATGCCCAAAAAAAACGGCCTAAAACATGTCGCCGGTGAGGTTCAAACAAACAGATTGAATGGATTCGCGTAGCTTGATGGCCAACAAGTCATCAAACCAAGTGCTCGCTGTCATTGATTGAAACTCGAAGTGCAAAAAAAGGGCTGTTTTTTTTTTTCGTTCAGGCGGACGTCAATGTTTGTTCTCCAAATGTTTCTGTCCCTCAAATAGGGCAACTCTTTGTATTTTCCATTGATGGTGTGTTCTTGGTCCTGTTCTTACCATGATCTTTCAACGGCGATCTGGTAGGGGATGGTATTGAACTGGCGAAAACGAGTTCACTACCTTTGGCAACCCCTCAAACCCAAAACTACTTGGCAAATGATAAATGATGGTCCCCATTATTATGCCATTCTCTGCTAGAAATTGGTGTCGCAACACCCACGAGGCGTTTGCACTGTCCCAAAACTAAGATGGCACCAGAAAAATGAGATTCCTATTATTGGAAACCATGATTTGTACTAGAGTGTCCCCGGAAGTTAGTAAATTGTTAGTAAGTTGTTTTATAAGCTACTTTACAACCTACTTATATAGGGTTATAATCCATTTACTATAACTACCATGGACATCCCAGTAGGGTCCAATGTTAGTTTTGGGGGGCGGTCGGTCTGTTCAAAAATGGCTTGGATTTTTTTTCGGCATTTTGGTTCAACCAGGGATGGGGTTCTTAGACCAAGAAGGTCAGAACCTTCCCCGAGGCAAGGCCCCCGAAAAAAGGATACATCGACCATGGAAAAAAATTGGATGACAAAAAGCGCCAAGCAAAATTTCAGGTGAAAATTGAGAAGTTTTTTTCTATAATAAGGTCTTTTTTATGGGACAGAGATCCTACAGAATTAATGATGTTCAACAGTAGAAACAAGTGTGAACAAGACTTACTCGTTGGTGGTATGATCTCATTGGTTGGTACAATCAACAAGTTGCAAGGACAGGGCCGTAAACTTTAGGGCCATCGCTGCACCTGAAGAGACCATGGCCAGCGTATATGACCCGGCCATGAAAAAGAGGCGGGAAATTGCAAAGCTGTAAATATTTATGCTAGGTGCCGGTGGTGGTATTCAAATATACTGTTTATTTTCACCACTCCCTGGGGAGATGATGAAAATTTGACTCATATTTTCTCAAAATGGATTGGTTCAACCACCAGCTAGTTGTAGTACTTATACCTAGATATACCCCAGGTGGTTGCTTGGAAGGGAGCGATTGCCCTGAGGCCTTCCGGTTTCGAAGCCGTTGCCCGGGTGGCAAGAGCCTGGACCACTTGGAAGTTGAAGAATGGACGAAGATGACCCTTTATTTATATCCTTTTTAGATATGCTTTTCAATTTAATTTGTTGTCTTTATGTTCATCAAGTTTCTTCTTCATTATCATCATCCTTATCATCAGCAGCAGCGTCATACTTATCATCATCGTCATCAGCAGCAGCAGTAGCCGCATCATCATCATCATCATCATCATCATCATCATCATCATCATCATCATCATCATCATCATCATCATCATCATCATCATCCTTATCATCCTTATTATCCTTATCATCCTTATCATCAGCAGCAGCAGCAGCAGAAGCATCATAATTATCATCATTGGTTTCAGCAGCAGCAGCTGCAGCAGGAGCAGCATCATAAGAATCATCATCCTTGTTTCCTTGTTTCTTTTTATCATTCCTTCTATCATCCTTTGCTCATCTTGTCCACCCTAACGCCCCTAACGCCAACAGAAACCTGAGGTAGCTGCCGCCGCAGCAGAGTCGGGTTTCCACCCAGGACACTGCGGTCACGGCAGAAACAGGGCTGTCCCCTTGGGGATCGGTTTAAACATCACCCCAAAGGCTTAAAGTGATGCTACCTCAACTTGTTTGTTTATTTTTTTGTTATGAGGTATTTCCTATTGGTTTCCTATCGTAAGATGCGGGTTTTCAGTTTTTTTTGTTTGGTGAATTTGTGTGTTGACATCTCAAGAGATGAAACTGCGCTCCTGTGGGGTCACGGAAGCACGGCGGGCAGGAGTCCGAAAACACCAGGCGTTTGGGTGGGGAGATGTCTTTGATTTGATGGTCATGGTCATGGTCATGGTGGTGTTCGATCCAAACTGAATAGATTTGAATAAATGCAAGTTCAAAATGCTGGAGGCATGCCAGTCCATGACTGTTGCTTGAGGTTGCAAACGCATGAAAAATGTGTTTTGTCAGAATACTGCAAAAAAATGTCAATCCAGCATGGATTCACTAGGCCCAAGTGAACAACAACACTTCTTCCTTCGTTGTGGAATTGTGTGTTTGTACAAAGTCCTTGGGAAGCATCCAGCTATCCAAGGCCACGGTGTCGAGTTCCTTCCCTTTAGGTTGGGAAGGGAGGGCAAGAATCCTTGTTGGTGAAAGCCGGAAGGGGCTCCTTTGGGATATTTATAAGTTGTTGAAAAACCAGCCATTCAATATGGAACCGCTAAACTTCAGGCTAGTACAAAATGATTGTGGCTAAAAAGCCAGGGCAAATTACTTCAAAATTACTTAGGCAGTTAGTTTGAACAGTCGGATGGTTAGGTAGGTCTACCTCTAACTTGTTGAAGGTGACCCGGTTGCCCAAAGTCAGAGTGGGAGCGTTTGCTTGGGGAAAACCCTTCTTCACTTGGTCCCTTTTGGTGATGGAGGAAGCCTTTTCTTTACCAAAAATTGCAGTTGTTTTTATATGACAAACTGCAGTTTTGTTTTTTTTTGGTCGTCCGCCAGCTAGAAATTATATATGCAAACGTCAACGATGTCAACCATTTGCGTTGAACAGTTTTGTTGGGTACCTTTTCCAGTTTTGTTGATGCAACTGAGTTAACTCGGTTTTTGACAGCTCATATAGGACATTATGACCCTAAAGCTCCCGTTTTTTTTTCCGGATGAAGGGGAGCAAACTTGAAGGAAAGGTAAGATTTATCACGACTTACATGTTGTGAGAAAGTTCAACCTTGCCATGGGGGAACCAAATATTTGTGGATTGCCTAGTTGAGTGTACGTAGGGAGACTATACCTTTTTTTCCCATTGGGGATTTTTTGATGAGCCATGAATTTTTAGGATTCCTATAAACCAGCCAGAAACTCATGGAATGACAGGGGTTGTTTTAACATTGCTCCAGTAACCGACATCCTGCCAGGGCGCAACGAAGCACGCTTCGTGCCACGCTTCCTTCCATGTGACAGTCAAGAGTCCACAACTCAGCAGCTTTGGTCACTAAGAGACCAAAGCCTGGGATGTTTGCTGTATACAGGGGGGATTATATGGGATTCTGCTACCCAGAAATCTACAAAGGGTATAATATAATAAGCCATTATATATAATTATAAGATTATAAATATTATAAAGTAGTCACCCAAGGCTTTTGAACATTGATCATGGCCCCCTAAAAAAGAGGTCCCGAAACAGTCAGTCAATAAGGGATGAAGGCGAAACTCACCACATGCGAGGCGGACAGTTTTTCATATGTTTGTCTAGAATATGAGTTTATCTTCGGATATGTAATGATCAAAATTTACATTTTTTCCCAGATTTGAAAAAGACCACCCTGGAAGTCCAGTCGACCAAACAAGTCGTGGCTGGTCTTTAGGATGATCCAGTCCCAAAGGATTCCCGATCCCACCTAAATGGACAAAGTTTGATCTGCTTGGACTCCCTGGGAACACCTTGACCAACTCAGCTGTTGAGGTTGAGGTTGATTCATTTGATGTCGGTTTGATACATGTTTCCCTCTGAGTTTACCGGATTTAGAACACCAACAGTATTTTCAAAAACCAGTGACATTCAGCGATGCATGAGCTTTTGGGGGGATTTGATATATAGATGATATGGCTACATACATGTAGATATATAATTATTGTATGTATTAGATCGGGAGTGAGCTCAGATGAAATTCTTGGTTTGACCTGAGTCATCCTTGAAGAAATGCTAGGTTGAAGCTTCTAGGCATTTCTAGGCACAAAAAAAATATATCAAGCAGTCAAGTAAACAATCACAACTTGTTTTAGCCCTGCCATTCAGTTTAACGTAGAAGACGTCGGTTATTGAATCCATCGCCCTGTAAAAACTCTGCCAAGCCTTTGAGCTTCAGTGACTAGTTGAAGATGAAACTCACCAAGTGTGGTTATTTGAAGACTTTCCATGGTGTTTCCCCGGTTTTTGTTAGGGAGATTTGTTGGGTGAAGTAAGATGTGGGTTCTTGTTGGTAACACCTACGAAACTTGGCTGGAAACTGTGTTTTACATGTTTTTTTTGTCACTTTTGTTGTGGTTGGTTGGTTGGTTGGTTGGTTGGTTGGTTGGTTGGTTGGTTGGTTGGTTGGTTGGTTGGTTGGTTGGTTGGTTGGTTGGTTGGTTGGTTGGTTGGTTGGTTGGTTGGTTGGTTGGTTGGTTGGTTGGTTGGTTGGTTGGTTGGTTGGTTGGTTGGTTGGTTGGTTGGTTGGTTGGTTGGTTGGTTGGTTGGTTGGTTGGTTGGTTGGTTGGTTGGTTGGTTGGTTGGTTGGTTGGTTGGTTGGTTGGTTGGTTGGTTGGTTGGTTGGTTGGTTGGTTGGTTGGTTGGTTGGTTGGTTGGTTGGTTNTGGTTGGTTGGTTGGTTGGTTACTTGAAGGTATGTGTGCAGTGTGGACGTTTTGCAGTTAAAGATACCTCTGTAAACTCCCTCAATTTTGAGACCCCCCGAAAATCCCGAATCACTTTGGTTTCGTAAAGAAAATCAACATTGACATTTGGAAGTCATGAGCAATAGGATTTACTTGGGTGTTTCCGAAAATAGGGGTGGGCCCCCAAAATGGATGGTTTATAATGGAAAACCCTATTAACATGGATGATTTGGGGGTACCTCTATTTTTGGAAACACCCATATAAGCAAGATAACTGTAATTGGTTTATTTTTCATGTATCATGGTTTGTGATTGATTTCGATATATTATATTTCAATATTTGAATTCCATAGAATTCCCTACTAGACCAAACACCAGTGGATTTCATGAGATCAGCTTGATTTCCAAAGCATGCCTTGACTTAACTCTAAGGAGCCTCGAACTTTCCGTAAACCTGAGCGAGAGGTGCAAGGCGGCAGTAGTACTCACTTCCAAACTCTGTAGGGATTCAAAGGCAGGCTCCAACTTATATCCACATGCCCTCAACTTATAGTCCTTTGTAACTAGGGGTGTTTCAATCATCACTTTTCAGATGAAGCTTGGGAGCAAAAGTAAATTTTAGAGAAATGTATCAGCCAACCTTCATGAAGTAGGTTTTTGTGTGAACATGTTGGTGATTTTGACGCTCACATGGTGACCTCAATTGAGGTTTTGAAAAGATATATGAAACGCTCCAAATGGTTTTTATTACTTTGGCTCAAGACTCTCCTTTTTCGTAGGGTATCACGTGTGATTTTATATATATATATACATGTTCTTCATACAGTGTGCCACGTAAGTATATCCGGTCAAAGTGATTGATCTCCCGGAATGTATGGGCGAACAATTCTTTGTTTATGACATGTTTGTCCATTTTGCACCCAGATTTGCAGCTATGAACCATAGCATGTTCACTCATGTTACGTTCAGGACGTCGATCGTATTTTTGCAAAGGAAGTGCAGAATGAGTTTGCAGGGCAATATCCAGTGAAAGGGATTAGCAACACACAGATGACAGTATGATGCAGCATATGTAAAACCTGCAAGAACTCTTGATATTTCACTGGAGTTGCAGGGATGTTTGTGATGAGAAAGGATGCGAAAAATCACAACACTTTCGCACGAATCACATATGTTCACATCATCAAAAACCCAAAGCTTTTGCAAATAGCAATGTCAGCAGAGTTTTAGTTGAGGAAAGACAACTGGGATGTGGACATTTGGGCACCGATGCCGTAGTTCAGTCCCAAAGATGTGCTGCCATGGACCGCCACTGCCATCCGGTTTCAAGCTGCACTGTTTGGGGAGGTAGGGAGCCGATGAAACAAATGAAGGATTTGATAAATGAGTACTATACGGATACACATATATGCGCTACTGTCATTGTCCCTTGAGTCTCGTTTTCTTCTTTTGACATATCACAGTTTAAAGCTTGTGTTTTTTTGTTTCCAACTTCATTTTCAGATGAATGCAAACTTGGAAATGATAGAAGTTGGAGGTCTCCAACATACATAGTCGTACCTTTCCACAACACGATTATGTTATTTTATGTTTTATTTGCAAGGTTCGCTGTTGAGTGCAGCTACAGTGATTATTGCACCAATGATGTTTAGTGCGTTGTGGTTTCACCGAATGACCCAATCAGAAAAAATCATACTGCAGCCATTGTGATTCCATTCCTGATTCCTATCAAAAAACAACCCTCATGAAAGAGATTTCAACTAGGAATATATATTTTGATACATTTTAAAGATTCCAAACAACCACCAATGAATACCAATGATGTATGAAACAAATCCTGTTAGCAGGATTAAAGGGACCAATCTTTACCATTCCTCCCATAATCATGGAAGTGGAAAATCACCCTAAATGAAAGGAAACTAATATTGGATGGACCCATTTTCCACTTCCACGATTATGGGAGGAAGGGTAACCAGTGACCGGGACCGTAGTTCTGAAGTCATCAACACCGAGGTAAATGGCTGAGTTGAGTGTCGACTATCTTGAAACCGTCGCAATGCTCAAGGGGAAACCAGATGGCTGGTGGTGATGGTGTGAGGTGACGTCCCAAATACAAAGGAGTCCAAGATGTCAAGAATGGGGAGATTACTCATAGAATTTCGACTTTGCCCGGAATCTAGGTGGAGTGCATAAGGAAGTTGATTGATTTGATTGCCTAGCTTTACTATCAACTAAGTGTATCCTCAGTGCGGATGAGATGCCTGATTTGGTGAGTTTGAGCCTTGCCACAATTCATCAAGTGCCACAATAGCACAGGTTTAAAAAAACCCAAAATAGAACCTGTAGAAAACGGGAAGCTCTTGGACCTTTTACGACTCAAAGATAAGATTCATCATAATTTCCTAAAGTTTATGAATCTCACACCTGCAGCACTTTTTTTTTCAGCTTACTGTACTTTCTTGCTTTGAGCGAGGCTCCATATGCTGGGAAGTTTGTTCCATTGATCACATGCCCGCAGGCGATGTTGGGATGTTGGGATGGAGAGCATCAGATTTCATTTCAGACCACAAGTGCCCACTATTCAGTGAGATGTTTGTTTCAACACCTGCGATTAGAGTGTAGTTGTTTCTGAGGCTATGTGTAAAGACACCTTGGCAAATTTGCTGAAATTTGAACTACCACTTGCGTACCAAGATTTGATCTGAGTCTAACAGATTCCAATCAACCAGCTGTTTGGGTCAATGTGTTTTAAAAAGCATTTGCCATACTGTACCCATTCTGACATAGATATATAGGTCAGTTGGAGACCACACAAAACATACAAAACCACGGGGAGATTTGTTGGATATCGAACCACTGAAGAGATGGTCAGATTGTTGGGGCCAGAATCATCAGCTTTTGAAAAATAGCACCAAACTGGGGCAGCCATATCAGGCCCTGGGTCCACTAAGCAGCTATGTTTGACATAGAGTTTGTGTACTGTATATCTATACTAGGTCCTAGGTTGTGGTTTTCAAATCGTTTTTAATGCTCACAACGAAATTTGGGGAAATGATCCAATTTGGCTAATATTTTTCAAATTGGTTGGTTCAACCACCAACCAGTACGTATGTTTGAGTTTGTGTATGTCTATATCACTTGAAACGTTGAATCATAACACTTCCATCCAACAGGTGGCATTGCAACAAGCCTGTGCCTTAGCAGAGGCGGGTCACGAGTCACCAAAGTGACGAGTCCCGACTTTCCTCGAATGGGTAGTCATTTCGCAACCACCCTTGGGTTTGAAGCAGGTGAATTACAGTGACCTCCAGTTCACCCTCAAATGGTGTTTTATCATGCTTGGATATTTGTGCCACAAAAATGAGTTGAAATTTGAATGTATTTGTGTGTATGGTTGTGGAAAAATGTATATCTATATATGTATATATAACTGTTTTTCATCATTTGAGATGATTGGTCCCGGTCTTACCTACGTGAACTGACAGATTTGGTGTACCCCTTTGCTGAATTATTGTACCTAGGCTTAAAGCATGTACTCAAACCATCATGATTTGTTGGTAGACGAGGGAATCCTACAAGGCATCGCCAAAGATGGCAGGTGACACTGAAATACCCCAACCCCATTTCCCAAAAAGGTCAGAACTTCCCTGTCTAGTAAGGGTGGGTTGACTACACCCCCGAAAAAACCAACTTGTCCACCTGAAAAATCAGTGCATGGAAGACAAGCCTTTCCCTTTGAAATGGCCCCCTTGTAGGGGACAAATGTTGGTTTCAAGGGGTGATGTATCCTACCCTAACAATTACAGTAGTCGAAAAGTACGTGGCACAGTCCCTACATATTGGTTTATAAGGACCCTCTACTAACCTACCTTTCGGTATTTGTGCCATCTATTTTGACCTTAAGCTACCCAGATGAAACATCCAGATTTAGCGCCAGGTAACTAGTCATGACTTTGCTTGCGACCTTGGTTGTGGCCTGGGAGGATGGTGCATCGAAGCTGCAAAGTAGGGGATGCCCGGAGTTGATGGGGAAAATTCTGGGAAAAGTCCAACTGAATGAAGTACTGTAGGATGATGATGATGATGATGATGATGATGATGATGATGATGATGATGATGATGATGATGGTGATGATGATGATGATGATGATGATGATGATGATGATGCTGAGTGATGATGATGATGATGTGATGTGATGATGATGATGATGATGATGATGGTGATGATGATGATGATGATGATGATGATGATGATGATGCTGGTGGTGATGATGATGATGATGGTGATGGTGATGATGATGATGATGATGATGTTGATGATGGTGATGATGATGATGATGGTGATGGTGATGATGATGATGATGATGATGATGATGATGATGATTCTTGACTATAGCGTTGTTTTAAGGTACCACAACTTAAGGTCTTCAAGGTACTTTTGCTTTGAAAGTCGGGATGTCGCCCAATCACCAACAATGTAGAATTGTGTGCATTTTTGTATGTTTGTGTTTGGCGGATCTTCGGACAAAACATGGGCGCAAATCCTGGTCATTGGACTCATGGACGGGTTGGACATCCCCAAGTTTATTACACGATCACGTTATCTTTCATGTTTGGTGGGGTTTTGGTTGGCAAACCCAACCAATTGGGTGGTATCCCAGCTTGGGTTTACAAAGTTGGATAGTCAAAACCAATGGATGGCAGTTGTATATAGTTGTTGGTTTCCAGGTTTATATAACTCCATGCAACAAGTAGCTTCATGAGGCCATGAAAATCAGTAGCCATTGGTTGGTAACAGCCGTTGGTGCCGAGGTGCGGTGCTCCCACATTAGGCTTGGTGGCCAAGGACGATTGAAAGAGGTTGATTTTCCTTGACAGCAGGGTAGTAGAAATTTTACCAACAAGGATCAAAAAAAGCTATGCTTATGTGTATTTGGCACTTGTTTGGACAATACAATCTTAATACACACATGACAATGGCACAAAGGTGGCACACAAGAGAAAACACGAGTCTTCATACCCGTGATATTGGGTGCCCATCAAGATTCCAAGATTCAGATGAGTTGAGAGGAGTTTCTGTTCGTGGCTCGTTGCGTGTCAGGTTTAGACATCAACCTTCACACTTTGAGGCTGGAATGGTCCACCTGCCGCTGGAAATGGTTGTGTGTTGTTATTCCAACTTGGAGAATTCAGCAACAACTAACATCTCACTTGGAATCAAGATTCATGCGTGGATAGAGATTACAGTGATGAGAGTTCATTTCTTTTCCGGTAGGTCCGGTAGGTGTTTGAGAGAGAGGTTTGCTTTAAAACCCTGCCAAAAAGAGTGAGAAAAAAAACGCACATCAAGCTTGATCAAGGGCGTTGAAACTTGAATTTCTCAGTCCTGGAAGCAATGGCATCATTTCGGGGGATCTCTTCCCAACGGTGGTGAGGCAAGCTGAAGTGAACGCAGAAGAAGCTGGAGTGGCGCACATGTCCGGGATCCCCGTGTTTTTGTTGAAGATTAAAATCCAACCGAAGAAAATTGACGCACCCAGAAAAGTCAATTAAACTCACAGGAAGCATGGAATCATGGAAGCAGTTTTTGTTTTTAGCTTGCAGGTGAAATTTTGGGGTGTGAAGAAACTGTACTACAGGAACTATTTCTCCCTACATTTGTCAGATGAAAAGGTATTGACTGAGTACCTGTGAAGATCTGAATGCATTGGTTTCGAGTGGTGCTTTCGATTCAAGTGTGGCGACAAGTTCTCCATGTGAATTTTTGCAAGTGACTAGGAAACGCTCGCAGCCAGCTCTTCACAGGTTGATCGGCTTCTCCGTTCTTTCACTATGATGGGGCATCCCAAACTTTTTGCTACACACAAAATTGATGTTCCTGTTTGTGCTTCTCGATATCTAATATCTAATAGGTCTATAGTCTATCATTGTCTTTGAACAATGATGTGACACGCGAATGATGAACATATAATCTATTTTTAAGAAATATCCTGCAGATAATGTAGCCCACTGCGGTCACTTGGTCAAAGTTGCTGGTTTACAGACAGAATTATTCTCGGCATTCTCCAAGTCAAGATCCTTTTCTATCCGCACATTTCTAGGATTCCGCAGGCTCACTCCAACATTACCAAATCAACCAGTGATTGTACATGTTTTTAATATGTACTGGTATATTATATATAGATATGTAAATTACATTGAATTACCTTGAATTATACATACATATATTATATATATAATATTTATTTTTTATTGGTATATATATATATATATGTGTGTGTGTACCCCTCAGGTGTCTTGTCACCAACCCCCATTGTTCAACTATGGAACTCACCCTTTTTTCTTTCAGGTGCACCTTTCAACATTGCGACTTCACAGCTCCCGAGTTCCACCTGCCAGCTTCTCAGCTTCGGGTGGTGATGGTCTTCTTCCATTAAAAACTCCCAGGATAAAGATTCGTGTTTTGCAACTGGTTTCACAAATGTTGATGTATTTCCTACGGATTTTTATATATTATTGTTGTTTTTGGGTAGAGAGTCGGTGGCTTCAAAGAACCCCAGGAACATTTGAGGGGAAGTATTGAAGTTAAAAGTTGTTGGTGAGTCCAGTGTAAGATGTTTACACTTGGACAGTGTCAAGTCTTGCTATGTTTTACTGTTGGAGGTTTCCCTGACACGTTTCTTTAAAGGCCTCCAGAAGTTACCGTGCTCTTCATGTACCTGCTGCCATGGGCGTTTGGTATCCTCAGACCCGGACGGACGTTGGTATGGCATATTGACAAGAGACACAAAGTTGTCGTGATTCACTGGTTCACTGCGACTTGCGATAATTTCAGAAAGTTTTTTCCTAGGAGATACTGAGATACTCATATATAAGAGGAGTTAGTTTGCATCAGGAAGCATCCATCCAGACTTCACGGAAAAAACAACAAAACTACACCCTGGAAGATTAAGATGGAACATGATGGAACATAATCATAGAGGTTTGGGTTTGAGCAGTTTCCTTCCTAAATGGGTGAGTTGCATGTTCCAGCCGTTAATCTTCCAGGGTGTATACTAGTATCATGATGCCAAGCCGAGGCTGGACTACTTGGAACTCGAACTTTGCAAGTTCCTAGATCGAGGTGGTCGTTTTGTACCTTGGACAGAATCCCCCACTATAAAAGGTTTGATATGGCAGGTAGTGAAATATGTACAAGACTCGATCCAGATGTAGACACACACAAAATTGTAGGAGATTCCCCCAAGAAAACTGAAGGGCACCCTAAAATGCTCAAGCAATCCTGGTGAAGGTGGAGTTTTTACAGGTGCTTGCTTGTGACAACCCTCATTTTCAAGATCCACTTGAATTGATTTCTCCAAACTCATCCCCCCCAAAAAAAATCCAGCACGGGTCAGGATGTGTTACCCTTTCTCCCATAATCATGGACGTGGAAAATCAGCCTAGATGAAAGGAAACGAATATTGGAGGGACCCATTTTCCACTTCCATGATTATGGGAGGAAGGGTATGATTTCCTCAAACCTCTTCCCCAGGTGACGTTTCAGTTTCATCCGGAAAAGTTGGAAGCCACCAAGGTGACTTGGCGAAAGGTTTGTCGTAGGGCCGTAGGGGGAGATTATCCAGGAATGATCTTATAGGAAAATCTGAATTTAGAGCTTGGTGATACTTTAACATTAACTCTACGGCATATCAACTTGAATGCAAAAGTTGGAAGACTATTTTCCATTTGAAATGGGGGACTTTATTTTCGGGCGGGGGTAGTGCAATTTCACTATAAACTTTGAGGGACCTGATCTTATTGCATAAGGTGAAGGTCTCTCACTACAGATGGTCCGGATGTTTGTGGGTCCTGGTAACTGACATATCCCATCCCGTTTTTTGCTCGTTTGAAATGATGTTCCTTGTCCCAAATTGGGATATGTGAGTTTTCTTGGAGGGTATGTAGAATCGGACATGGTAGGACAGGATACACCTCCTGAGCCAAATGAGTTGCAGGAGAATACGCTAAACGCTAGAGCTAGAAGTTAGCTTTGATTTCTCACTTGCTAAGTTTGTTGGTTTGAAGGCCCTGCTGGACTGGGTGGTTGAAAGGCACAACAACCTATGGGATCTTCATGGAATTATGCGGAATGTTAGTCAGTGCAGTTTCCGGCTGCCTGAAAGGTACGAACTAACATTATATCAATATCCCAGCTTGACAAGTTTCAACCGTAGCAGGTAACCTTCTCAACAGTGGTGGTTTGCCTGAGCCTATTGGAACAATCCCATAGCTAGGTTTTCAAGCACCAAGTGGTGAACTACGAACTAGCCGCAACTACACTCAAGGGTTGAAGTCGCACCCGGTTAAGTAAGATGTTTTAATTATTTGCGGGAGTGTAACCCTTGGTTGGTTGAATCTTTGGATGATCTTAGTTTCGGAATCTCAGTCAAAGGTGAAACTCACCAAGTGGAAAGTAGTAATTTGAATTGTTCCACGCTTTTCCCCTTGTTTTTGTTGGGGAGATCTTCAGAGGCATTCCATGCCAATCCTGTTTGCTGGCGTTCAGGTCTTCCTTTTTGGTGCCTTGAAGATGTATGGTCGCATGCCGACCAACCTACAGAATCTCAGGCCCTCCGTTAGTTGTAAATCACGGTTCCCCACGGTTTTCGAGGGAGAACTTTTCCAAGAAAGATTCCCGGATGATGGCGGCTGTTTGGTTGGTTTGGTTAAGGTTGGTTGCAGTTTCGCTTTGGGTTTGGTTGTTGTTTGTTTTCGTTTGATTTGATTTGTACAAGTAGCGCCAAAAAATCCAAAAGCTCACGAAAGGCCATGGTTTGTTGAAGGTTTAGAGGGTAAGAGTATAAGATCCTTACAATTCGTAATGGCATTTACTGACGTAATGGTTAGTTTACATGGCTGGCAAACCCATATCTATTCCCATACTCAAAGGGTGATGCCCCAGTTCCGATCACCACAGCTAGGTGAGATCATGCATTGTAATGTTGGATGCTGATTAGTGTAGGGGTCCCCCCCCTCCCTACCC
>DF242011.1:5598-29865 GCA_000507305.1 Breviolum minutum Mf 1.05b.01 | reverse complement strand
TGCATGCCACGGTCTGACCTCAGACCAGGACATGCAAAGGGTCTCGGATATTTTGGGTTGCCTACCCTACATTCCCAAAAGCACTTTGCATGCCACGGTCTGACCTCAGACCAGGACATGCAAAGGGTCTTGGAAATTTGGATTGCCTGCCCTAAAGTCTAAAAGTACTTTGCATGTCACGGTCTGGCCTCAGACCAGGACATGCAAAAGGTCTTGGAATTTTGGGTTGCAAACCCTGAATTCCCAAAAGTACTTTGCATGTCACGGTCTGACTCAGACTAGGACATGCAAAGGGTCTTGGAATTTTGGGTTGCATACCCTACCTGCCCAAAAGATCCGAAAAGTACTTTGCATTGCCGGACATGTGTATCCGTATCCGAAACATCACTAGCAATTGGCCAAATAAGGTTCGGCACTTTGGGGGNATCCGAAACATCACTAGCAATTGGCCAAATAAGGTTCGGGACTTTGGGGGCTTTAAAGGGTTCCATAATGGTAACATATTCGAACAAAAGCTTGACGTCAGACAAGGCTGTCTGCCTTGGCTTTTCGGTTTAACCTGATGAATGAAATCTGGTAGTGCTCCCAAGTGTTGCCCCTGAAAAAAAAGCTCTAAAATGCCAATGTTGGAGATTGTGACTGAATCACTGAATCTCCCAGCTAATGTTTTGGCTATCCTTTTGGGAGAAAACCTGGCAACTCTGGCTTTCAATTCCATCGATATCACCATCATCGCCATGGCCTTTGCCGTCCATCAGCATCATTGTCATCCGCACCAGAGAGGAAGACATCAGCCCCCCAAAAATGTGATAGTCACAATCCAGCAAGACTTCAAACCGTTTGTTTTCCTGACTAGGCTTGAGAGCTTTGTAAATGGGGCTCCCTAAACAAAACTATTTTGCTTAAGTGCGCCCGCAACACAAAACGAACAAAAAAGAAAAAGAAAAAACAGAAGAATAACACAAAAGGAAGAAGAAAAGAAAAATTGGAGGAACAAGAAGAAGGAGGAGAAAAGGAGGAGGAGGAGAAGAAATAGAAAAATAAGCTGGAGAGAGGAAGAAAAACGAAGAAGAAGAATAGAAAAAGAAGAAGGAGGAAAAGAAGAAAATAGGAAAATAGAAGAAGAAAAAGAAAAAATGAAACAAGGCACCCACAACACTACACAGAACCAAACAGACTTGGAAGATGATAATGAATGTTGCGTTCTTGTCTTTGCTTGTTTTCAACCTGATANAAAAATGAAACAAGGCACCCACAACACTACACAGAACCAAACAGACTTGGAAGATGATAATGAATGTTGCGTTCTTGTCTTTGCTTGTTTTCAACCTGATATTGAAAGCTGATAGTTTGATCATTTCGGAGGCAATGTTGCCTTTGGGATGAATGGGGGGGTTGTTCCCAAAGGGCAACCCTTTCAGCCACACTTCCCAGCTCACTGCGAGCATAGCCCATGATGACACTGTCAACGGAGGTCGTGACGATGGAGGTCATGGCTGAAAGAATGGGGTTGGGACGAGTGATGCAACAAGCGCAGGGTACTTGAGGAATACAGGCTACAGTAGGACGAGCTCTTAGTATTCTGTGAATGGCATCGGTCATCTTGAAGGTATATTCTTCAGTCCTTTTAAGATCCTCACCTCTGCCTGGTTGATGTTTCACAGTACACTTGCATCGAAACTGCGCTAGCCTGTTCCCTAGAGCTTCGTGATTCGTAGCAACCGTCCATGGTTTACGAATTGGTAATCCACTTGAAGACTTCAAACCAACAGCACAACCGTCGAAATCGTAAAGCTTCATCCCATACCGATTGAGCAACCTTTGAACCATAGGTAACTTCCAATACCGACACCCCTTTTTGTCCACTCCAAAGCGATAAAGAATTTTACATTAATCAAGTTCAGGAATGCCTCAAATGACTTCCATAATTCCTTGAATTCTTTGATCCTTCTCAATACCTTGAGCCTGGCCTTAGGGTGTTTCATGTTAATGAAGGTCCAAGTAGTTCCCCCGGTGCACGGTAAACTCACCCAAAACATTGGAGGATCGCCCTTATGTTTATGGACTTGGGTCGCCATATCGGCCCGATTGTCTTCGTCATTAAGGTCGAACTCTTCGGTGAATTGAAGTACGGTGCAATCTTCGGAGGATTTTCTTGAGGTGTTGCTCAACTTTGATTTGGGATGACAGCAAATCTCAACGATCAATCTCTGGGCGTCGAACGTTCCAGAGGCAGCGGGTCCCCCCGTGCTAGAGGCTCCGGCAGCAGGCGCCGCCTTTGCGTCATGCGGGGTAGTCTTCAATGGTCTAATGGACAACAGTCTCACTGCGAAATTCCACTTTTTGGCATTTACGAAAGGTTTCGTGAAAATGTCAGCGGCTTGAAGCATTGTTGGTCCGTGAACTATACGATACCACTTCCGTTTGAATCGTTCCGAAAGCCACGACAGGTTCACCCTCTGCGTTTTGTCTGAATGGCGAAATGTGGGGGACTTACCGTTCTCTAAGATACGAATAGTAGCCTGGTTATCTTCTATGAACACGCCTTGAATAGAGTTAGGTGCAATCAGCGGCCCTGGTCGTCTCAGAACCACATGCGGAACTCAACGCTGGACTCATTGTGATTTTTAGATCCTCTCACCCACCTCTTTTTGACTGGAATGCCTGGTCACTCCGCCTCAGGAGTTCCCCAGGTTCAATCACAGAGGATGAATACAAAGAAGAAGCCTCCAATTTGGCCTTTGCTTTTTGGGACAGAATGGGTGAGTTCCTAAAGCGATCACGCACTTGCAGTGAGCTCAGTCCTGATGAGAAGACGCTCTGGATACAATCAGGCTTGGCGCTGACGCCTCTGAATGGCACATGTCTGCAGTACTCCTTGGACTTTTGCCTAGCATGGGCTTTGATAGGTGAATGGACATCCAGGGTTCTCTTCCCAGTCCCCAAAGGCTCCTGGCCCAGACATGGGCATGCAGGTGCCCTCCTTCAGAACTATCAATGCCGCTCACCTCGCATCGTGGCGTTGGGCCCGTGCCGCCTTTGAACAAGGTGCCCTCCCCTCATTGCTGATGATGCCTGGCATTGCGCCAGTGTTCAGTCTCCCAGGAGATCGTATGTTCCAATCAGATGTACCATCTCTTCACCCTCTCTCTCCTTCCCAATGAAGTCCCAGTCCATAAGAGCTTCCCTTATTTCAGACGATTCAACACGATAATCTGCGTCATAGGGTCCATAAACTCTGAACATGGTCCTCCCCGTCCATTCTTCCGCCGTAACCCGTTCCCCATTGGCTTTCCAGTTGTCTTGTTTGAGGTCAATCATGTCATTTGATACTTTCATGATAGTAGTCCTAGCCAATCCTATTCTTTTCTCTTGGATAGGACAACCCTCAAATACTGGTGCGTACAAATGGCTTCTGGGTTTCAGGTGGATTCGGGACAACACTCTCCTGCTTCGTTCAAACATCCAATAGTCATCCGATTTATTTTGTTTAGTGATGATGTCTTTATCAGGCAAACCTCTCGGTGTGCTTTTCCCTCCCCCCGCATTCTGCAGGTAAGCCCAGTCCGGAAGAAGGAAGTCCAACTGCACGTAGGGTTACACTTGCACTGACGACTTCAGCCTCGGTTGATGACATACTGACGGATGTTTGTTTCTTACTGAAAGCAGTGAGGGGAAAGTAAGTGTTGGGTCCTATAAGGATGAGAATGCGATCTGCATCCGCAAAACACCAAAGCTTGCACTCAGTTATCTTATCCCCAATGAAAGACTGAAGTTTGTAATCTAAGGTGCTGTGGATGTAACAGATTAAGCGGTACAAGGCTTTGTCACAGTCCTGAGACCACTTCGTCACTCGGGCGGCGAGTCCCTGGACAGCCCGAAGCAGGTCATAGCGTGCCATTCTTGCAGCGAACAGGATTTTCATCAGTACTCTTGCTGCGATTGGTGCCAGTACCCCTTTTGTTTCCTTTTCATCTTGCACAGGCCGTGCGATGCGTTCTTCGTGGAACGGAGTGGAAACAATTTTCAAGGGCTTGGCATCTCTGCCAGCTAAGGCAACATATCTGTCGATAGAAGACTGCAAGAAAGGCTTCATGTCATATGTCATTACATTGACGGGTTTCTTCATGCAGGGTTGATCATCGAACAATTGATCCATGTATGAGAAACCTTCTAGACGTGCTTTCTTCTTTGCTTCGTTCTTGTCCCTCTTGACTCCAGCCATAGCCATTTTGGGGTCTTTACAATTGGTTGGGAATAAATATGTTTCCCCAGTGCAAAGTACTGACTCCCCACTGTTGTTCTCCCCCCGTGTTCCATACATCTCATCCCAATTTTCTGTGGCCTCGCCTCCCGGCTGGCTGGAATCAATCATAGTACACCGGAATGGTGACAAGGCACATGTTGAGATGACCTCAAATTCAGGGGTGAACAGTTTCTTCCTAGGCTGTACGTGATGCCTGACGTAGACGTTATTCTTCTCGTCGAAGTGCCAGTAATCCTGAGTCCTATGTGCCGCTGCGGCTTGTTTGGCGGCAGGGTCCGGCAAGGACTTGTCGAAAAGATGGGCGAAAGGGTGATCTTCAACCTTCAAAGAAACATTGTAGTTCAGTTGATGATCGCAACCTAAGTATCGACTGACCACCCCGGGCGTGTCCATGTCAATCCTAGATGCTACCAATTCCCACCCTTTCTTCATGGATTCTTTGGGTCCCGACATTTTGAAGTCATCTACATATACTACCATAAGTAGTTTAAGTTCATGATGATACAAGACCGAGGGCCAGCCTTCCGGATCTGGCATAACAAAACCGACGGCAAGTAGTTGTGTCTCACAATGGATCTCCCAAAGGCCCTCGGAGTCGGGGTGTCCGTAGAGAGCAATTCGGAGTTTCACAACAGGTCGTTTGAACTTGCCTATCCAAGCTTTGGGCCACCGATCGGGAGGCAACTCCACCCACGTGTCGGTGCCCTTCATGAGAGCTTGCGTGTATGCCTGCACACCATCGTTTTGCTCAACTGTGTAGCCGGGTTGACACCCATATGCGTCAACGGCCTTACCAGCTTCCATTGTTGCTGGTGCAGACCCCAACTCCGCGAACAGCGCCACATCGGCATTCTCGTCGCGTACGTTGTTCCCTTGGAAAACGGTTCTGCCCTTAAATTTACGCAACTTGCTAGTAATAGGCAATTCACTCCCCTTTTCTACACAGATCTCGAATACTTTACCCACATGAACTTTGTTGCCTGACTTCTTCGCCTTCTGTGAGATGTCATGCCATTCAGAAACGGTATCATATAACCAGGCAGTCTTCTTCACTAGCTTATTCCATTCGACGTCTTAGTGCTTCCTGTGCTTTCGGATTGGACTTGATTTCCTTTTTATTCACAGGTCTAGCGACTAGGCTGTTGGAGACTATGTGTCGACTTACCTTGTTGCTGGCATGGATCTTAGGACGATGCATATTGTCAGACTTCTTCATAACGGGCATACTCGGAGCTTTATCAACGGCGGCTGTAGTCTTTGAGTAGGTACTCACTTTCACAACTGCAGCCCGTGCTTCAGCCTTCGGCTCGGCACTCACTCTTGCTATCTTCTTTTGTTCTTCGGCTATTGCCTTTCTACGTTCCTTAGTCGACATTTCCTTCCATACGAATGGGGGAATGTCCGTTGGCTTACTCGAGCCCTTGTACCTTCTAGCCTTGAAACCACTAGCGTTGTAAAAGGTAGGACCATCTCTTTTGATTTTCTCAATTGCACCTGTAACTGGATTGATCACCTCAACCTCGTCAACATCTGATGGGACCCCGCTATCATCACCCTCTCTTTCCCTTAATGATAGTTGATCTTTGGAAAATATGGAGGCGATTGTTTCGCAAAGGTCAATTTCCTTCTCAAGAATTTCATCAGGTGGATCGATTTTGAGGTTCTCCTCCCAAACATGCCATGTCTCACCACTAACAAAACAAGTCGTCCTGAATGGATAGTCAACACTACTACATCCTTCGGGAAGGCCGCTACATTTGTTAGAGTAGTTCGCGAGGTTTACTTTGCATTCGGCAAATTCGAACCAGCCCTCCTTACCAGCAGTGTGCTGAAGGAAACCCAACCACCCAGGGTGGTGGATGGCGGATGCACTTGAATCATGAACCGGCATTCCCTTTTCGGTTTCAGGTAGACTTCTTTCAGTAGGCTCTGGCTCCCGCACAGGCTTGGCGTCTTGATCACACAAATCCCTAGCCTCATCTTCAACCAACCTAGGTAGTGTTGATCCGTCTCGACTGGACCTCATTCTATCTTGGAGGGGCTTGGTGATGTTGATTACCCTAGATACCTTTAATTTGGCATCGATTGGAGAATCCATTGCATCTTTCAATGACACAACAAGAAACTCTTTCCTCCAGCAGAATTCCGGATGAATCACGTAGCCCAAGAAGATTCCAGGATCGGTCGTTGGATCAAAGCGCAAATTGTTCTTAGGTCTCTTCCTAGGTCCGGTCCAGTAATCAATCCGGCAACCAAATGGTAATGGAGGTCCAGGGAAATTCTCACCAAACCTTTTCTTCCAGGTTGATCCCCCTTCGTCTTTTTCGTCCTCAATGACGTTGTGTGCCAAGCACCGATGCCTAGCTGCGTATGGCCAGTAAGAGTGGTGTAATCCAGATTGGATCAAATTGGCTCTGGTGCCTTCGAGTGATGATCTGACGGCTCTTTCGGCGACGGAGTTGGATGTTGAGATATAATCTCTTCCAATCACATGTTTCCATATCAAGATTTTGGCTGCACTGACAAGTTCGGGTGCGTTGTCACTATAGAATACTTCAACCACATCTTCCTGTCTAGTGAAGTGCTTCAAAGCTAGCACAGCATCTCTAGCAGTTCTCCTAGCAGAAGGATAGACGTACCTAAAGTCAGTGGCAACATCCTTTACAACCAGTGCAACACGATCGTGGTCTATGCCCTGTTCAGCTTCCGACATGGTGACCAGAAAGTCGGCGGTGAGGTGCTGTCCAAATCTGTCACTTTCGATTTGATGGGAACCACCAACTGCCCTGCCAGGCGGTTTAAGCATTTTAGCTTTATTACACACCTCGCAGTAAGGGTTCTTTGGTAAATGACTCATTTGGTGAGCGACTGGCTTTGCCTCAGCTTTTAAAGCCGAAATTCCACGGTCTCGCTTCCTAATGAACTCAGGATCCAAAGGTCCCTCAACAGCAGCAGGAGGCTCAACCTTCCGGTTGGCAGATTCGATAGCACTTCTTTCGGCCGCACGTTTCTCTTCTTGTTCTTCGAATGGGTCACCGATGATTTCTGGAACTTCATCTTCTGGCTTGTCGGTATTTATTCCAAAAGGGTCATTGTCATCATCCTCCTCTGGTGCAATCGATGGAGTATATTGACTTTCGTCTCCTTCAATCTGTGATGGGACTTCGTCATCTTCCAATGGTTCAACTTCACCAACTGCAGGAGCTGCAACCTTTCCTTTGCCAGAACACAAATAGGGAACATAGTCTCTAACCTCCAACTCAACTCTTCTGCCCCCAGGAGTAATGAAGTATGGATTTTCACCCTTGGAACCCTTCCAAATAAAGCCGTAACCTTCGTCAACACATCGGGTACCAGCGGATAGAACTGCGGGTGAACTCTCAACTAGATAGGGCTTGACAATTTCAGAAAGCTCGGGCACTTCAACTTTACCTTGTTTTGATGAAGAACTCTCTCCGTTTGCAGTAATCAATCGTATTGGTGAATCTGAATAGTATCCGAATCTATCTGGCAAGTTCCTATCTGTCAACAAATCCTGTGCACTACCCGTATCAGCAATCCAATCAATGGGTTCAACAAGTGCGTCGTCAACCAGTTCTTCCGATTGGGCAGGTGCGGCGACAATTCCCTTAGGGATGCAGAGATCGCAACCGAAATCTGTGTCACATTTGAAATCACACCCTACTTGGATACCGGTCAACTCGCCCTTGACAGCTCCTGACAACATCTTGGCAGTCAACACTGCATCATTGGTGTCGTCCTGATCGAAGGTATAAGGATAGTCACATGGATATGTTTTCTTGAATCTCCTAGGTTGATGGTTCAAAGGCCACAAGTCCCCTTGTCCAGTCACTTTGGTGATATCCACCCTTGGGTTGAAAACGATGGATGGGCACGCAACACATGCCTCAGACACTGAAGCCAACATCGATGCAATCAAACAAACAGCAGCAGGACTTGCTCTGGGAGTGTCAGGCTTGCTCTTGTCCCTTGGGGATCTTGGCTTTGGAGACTTTGATCGTCCAGGACTCTTGGAGTCCTTCCGACCTTTCCCAGGGCTCCTGCTGTTTCTGCGTCTGTTTCCTTTGGAATCAGTCGATGGTGACCGTGCAGGCGTTGCGGCTCGGGCACGACGACCGGGCTTTCCTTCGTGCTTGAACTTGCATTGATTGCCACGATCGCACCTTCCCTGTTCCAAAACTTGCATATCTTCTTACCTTTCCCCTTATCATCCTTAGAAGGTGATCGTCCACGTTCGCTGGTTCTTGAAGTACTTCTCTCTCTCTTGGGGGGCTTTTCATGCTTGAACTTACACTGATCGTTGCTGCAATTGCCGGTTTATTCCACTTGACACAATATCCTTTGGGAATATAACCAACTTTGTCTCCTACCGCCGGAGTGGTTGTGGAGCTTGATGCACCAAGGTTCCTGGCGATTCTCTCGCGGTTGACCTCGAGTCGCTCTCGCTCCAGGAAACGCCTCACAGCTGTGATCAGGTAGTCATAGCTTTTGGTGCTACTACCGTCTTCCGCATGGAAGTATTCCTGCAAATCGTGATTGATATTCTTGCTGTTTTTGATTTGGTTCAGGAACAATGTTTCGAGTACATTTTCATCTGGTACCTTCTGAATGCCCGCCAGTACTTGATCCCAGTTACTCAAGAATACCTTCAAATTCTCACCTTTGAGCTTCACATTGAACAGATCTTGAAGTGCATATGTCGCTCCATGTTTGATGTTGGTGCTGAAATTTTGATGCATCTTCAGCAGGACCAGGACCTGACGTCCACGAACATAGCGACCTTTTGCTGCTTCGGTTTCCTTAAAGGTATCAATGGTTCTTGCGAAGTCTCCAGTAAGAATATCGGTCAAGCTCGACAACAGTTTTGCATCTAGTGTGGCAAAAGGCACAACCTCCCGGAGTGCATCAACAGTCTGATCTTCCTTCCATGTTTCGGAAATCCAATCAAATGCTTTGTCCGGTTTGGTCGATGCTGACATGACGGCTTCCCTAGTCTTGATTCTCCAGTTCCTATACGTTTCGGCGGCTGGAAAAGCTGGGAGTTTGATCGTGTCAGCTTCCTTGATCTTGCCCGTTTCCGAGCTTGGATCAGGTGCAGTCGGTGCCATACCAAAAATGCGTCTCATTCTTCTGATGAATTTCTCATCTTCGTCATCACCATCATCAGGGTCATCATCAATCGCCACCATCAGGTGGTCCACCTCCACCCCCAGGTCTACGGTTATTCCTTCGTTCTCCGTTTCCGTCTCCGCCATCTCCACCTCCCCCTCCACCATTTGGCGGAAGGCCAGGAGGACCCCCTCCACCTCCACCAGGGTTCGCAAAAGGTCTGTTTCCGTTTCCTCCGTTTCCATCATCACGATCAGGAGGACCGTTTCCCCCGTCCCCACCCCCAATACCCAATGCTGCTTCTACCGGAGTATAGGCTGGTTCAGTTGGAGATGGTGGTATTTGCTCTTGAGGGGAAATCAAACCCGTAACTTGAGACCACCCAGTAGAAATGTCGGGACTTGCAGGCGGAATGAGATTCGGGAAAAAGGAAGGAGCGGCTGATGCAGCAGCTCGACATGGAAAACCGTATGCATTGAGATTCCAGGGTTCGGTTTCACCTCCCTCCTGGTACTCCGACGGATAAAATACCTTCGAATTAGGATTCATCGTCGATTGGACCTTGGCGATGGGAGGCACTGTCATCGTGCCTGTCTCAAGCGGTTGTGGTGCTGCTGAACCCAAAAGCTGGTTCATTCTCATATTGAGATCTTCTGCCATTTTCTGTTGACTTGCGATTTGCTCGCTTTGCATTCTGATCAAACCTTCAAGTTCTGAGATCTCGGTGTCTTTCTTGGCGGCTTCAGCAGTGTACTCACGTCTCATATGTTCCATTTGCTGGTCCTTGCTCGCGGCAACCTGTCTCAAGTGACTGTCCAACACGGTTTTGTATTCTTCGCTCTGATCGCGAAGCCTGCGCTGTGCAGTTCTTTCCATTACCTCCGCCCTTTCCCACATACGGGCTTCCTCGGCATGCATACGTTCCTGCAAGGCCCCAACAACCTCATTCACTCTTCTCTGATGTTCATGTTCCGCCTGAACCTTGACGGCTTGGAGTCGATCGCTATGAAGTCTTTCAGCTTCGGATCTGATTTCGGCAACCTGCTCCCCATGCCTAAGTTCAGCGTTGGCCTCAATGAGTGATGTAACAGTTGGATCCTGCCCCGCCACCAACACAGTGTTGGCGATATTCAACTGATTGTAGTGGTTATCAGTCTTGTTGAGGACCATGTTCTGAGAACCACTACCCCTGACGTCGGGAAAAGTTGATGGATTCGTAGGCACGCCCTTTCGAGGTGCATTGGGATTAAAACCACGTGTCAAACACATAGGAACCGGAGGCCTGCGGACTTGACCGGCTGGCACAATCGGGTGGTTCCTCCCATACTCACTTCGAGAGCGTTCGGAGTGAGGGTAATGGATCGAGCTGGGGATTTCGGACAGTTCCCCGTCAGTGACCTCAGTAGCTGTTGCCATGGCGTCATATGGTGGGTCTGAGGGCACAACGGAGTCAGCCATTTAGCTGACTGGGGAAAGCGCGATACGGCTGATAACCTATTTAGGCTAACAACCCGATCAACAAGAGTCACAAATGCAGTGCGCACCTTTTTCTTGAGCCGAAGTAGCACGAGTAGTACGAGGACTACATACATGCCTATATGGGAGTACATGGTATAAGGTTACTTTGTAATACCACGTGAAAATAACATTTACCAATACAAAATCCAGTACATAATCCCCAATACATTTACCAATAAAGAATCAATCGCACAAGAAGATTCTCTTCATAATCACTTGAACAAACTTTATTTCCTATCCCACAATTGTTTGGGGAGGGGGGGGGTTATTAATCACTACCCTACATTAGTGCTGTAAGAGTTGATGCACCCCACAAATTTGCTCGCCAGATGCATGCGCTACACGGGACATAAAGATAGATAAAAAATGTCAAGAACATGCGCTTGCGTTTTTGTGGATTTTCAAGTACTCAACTGAGGGCAAGAAGCGCATCCATCTTTTTCTACTTGACGCTCTCGAAATCTTTTGACCACCAATATCGCATGGAGAGGCCTAGGCCAGCAGTTCTACAGCCTGCATGCTGCTACTCCCAGGCATGCTCTACGCCCTACCTGAGCATCTTGCGACTTTTGGCCCCCTCCTTGTTGAGCGCCGCGTCCACTTCTGCGGAGCGGCAAAATAGAACCTGCAGCAAAATAAACACAAACCGCTTGGCAAAGTGTCTTGTAGCAAAACTTGTGACTTGACCGTGGCCCTGGCCACGGCCAAACGGCGACCTGTGTCCCAGAAAACGCGGTGCCTCAGCAGTCTAGCACTCACTGTTTGCCACCTTGAGTGGCAGGATCCTTTGCAAGCAAGTGTTGAAAACGGCTGAAAGAAGCGAAAGGGGAAATGCCAAGAGCCGTGCGCTAGCTCGTTGTTGCAGGTCAACCCATGAACGGCAATATTTCCAAACGCAGGCATTGCGGACAACACGACCTCCAGTCGTCAAGCTGGACCGGAAAAATATACCTTTGCCTTTGCGCTGCGAGGCATCTGGTTCCGAGTTCATTTTTTAGCATCATACCACACACACGCATATGATACATATGTGAATCACGCAACTCCCTTCAAAGCAAACAAAATCGACACCAAATCACACGCAAACGTCTTTGTATCATCTGGCATCGTCATTCTTGTGGCCTCTTGAAGCCTCTGACCATCAGGGGCAATGCGCCGCCACCTCAAAGTAAGTATCTCAACAGCTTGACAGCAAATTCCTCACGCATGTGAAGCGAAGGGTTCCTGGATGTAGGCACGGCCTAAGTCACCTGCTGTAGTGATGTGCCACGCATCTTTCATATCAGCAAGCTCTGTGAATGCCCGAGTGCCCGGCTCACAGCGGCCGTCACCATCTGAAGCTAGTGTCAGCACGACCTGGAGACAAGCCCGTGATAACGGAACATGGGGGGTTCCCACAGGCAAAGCCAAGGCGCAGGAACTTTTGTAAAGTCTAACAATCACAGCAAATGTTTCATAGTAGATAGCCCTCTTAGACTTCGACGCTTGGTTCAACTTTATTCTGAGACTTTGGTGTGGATAAAAGATTGGCTCAACCCCCGGTACCAGTAGTACCGCACAAGGCAGTGGCAGAATGTTTCAAAACCAGATATAGTATGTCGGACGCTGCTCAAGCAAACAAACAGAGCTGGCTAAAACCTGGAATGCCTAAATAGGCACTGATGATGCCAAACATCATCAAACATCCATATCTTCACCGCTGAGCTGGAGACTGTGAACAAATGGCGCTTTAAGTCCATGTTGTCCTCATGCTGCGCGGGGTCATACTTTTCCTATCGACCCGCATGCGACAGAATGCATGGCTTTCCGGCGGTCACAGCCTGGTGCCATCCCAGCAAATGGCCAGCTCGGTAATCCAGACTCAGCTCCGCGGCTAAATGCAAGTGCAAGAACAAGGAAGAACTAAACAGTGACTAAACAGCGTCAAACCCTCGCATCCCTGCATCTGCTTGAACTCTTCCACCTGCACTGCTTATGTTACTCATGTTCATGGATAACCCCAAGCTCGCCCTCAGCTGAGTTCATGACATATCTCCAAAGGTGACTTCAACCCGTTGATCCACAAAGGAATGTAGTATTTGTTCAACTGCCTCGGAATGGAGTGGGAAGTCGGAAACTTGATAAACAGGGGAACGTGGACGGCGCCTCAATGATGGCAGGACAGGTTGACTGGAAGCGCTCCCAATCTGATTTTTGATTCCGCGGGCCCAAGGAGACCTACCCGTGAACAAACAAGCCAGCAAGCCAAGCAAACTCACGTCACTGTGACATACTGTGACAAGCGCCAAGAAAAGCCACAGCATTGTGACATACAGTAGTTGGTCAATCTGGCCTTGTCAGGCTTGCCGTGTCGCGACCAAACTAGTTCTGGAAAGCTGTAGCGCATTGCATCTGCCTTTGCAGTCAAGCTCCTCTGGTACATCAAGTAATAAATTTGAAATATAGATATTGACATGGTGTTCACACATTGCTTCATCATAAATATATGCTGGAAATCCAACCACCATGCTTTATATGCTGTCTTACGAACTACCATTTTCAAGTCAGTCAGGGTTAACATTATATAATCCAAAAGGAACCTTATGTTGATTGTCTTCCAGGGTATAAATATTTACTGTACTCATGTAGAATCCTAGCAAACATCTACGAATATATATGATAACCCGGAGAGGAAGCACCGTCAAGGCTCTGCTCGTGCAGTCAGTCAACTCATTTGCCTCCAAAAGATAGACTTGGTCGGACTCCTTCAGTTCCTGTCACCAGCGTCGCTTTCGCGCTCTCAATACTGCGGTAGTTACAGGTAGCTATCCTCACATTTGTCAAATCGCCAGCTGCACAAGCTGCGCAACGAGTGGTCTGGCCGAAAAGGAAATTTCATCCACAGAGGGCAAACTCCAACCTAGCCGTCGCATGTCTTGGATGATCTGGGTTACAAGCTTGGCTCATCTATCCCTTTAATGTTGTTGCTTAACTGGGGTGCGTTGAAATGTGAAGTGCCACGGGGCCAAGTGTAGATCGCTTCAATTCAAGCATTTTCAACAAATTCCAATTCGAATTATATGCTGCGATATGCGATATGGTAATTTGCGAGTGGACTGCCAAGAATTTTGAATCTTAAATCCACCAAACAGCACTTGATGATTGATTACTGTATTTACTTCATGCCAGGACAGGAAACCAAGAGTGGGAAATCATGGGAAATCTCTTGGATGCTCTTGATCACCTAAGACTGCATAAAGAAGATCAAAGAAGCGTAGCATAGCTAGGGATGTGTTTGAGCTTTTGCTATCTTTTGCATGCTCGGATCCAGAATCCGATATCCAATCTTTAGCCCCTTCCAAGGGTGCCACCGCATAGTTTTGGGACTGACTTGAAGCATCTTCGGGATTCAAAATTCACAAATTCAAGTGTCCACCGCAAGCAAACCATACACAGCTAGGAAACAGCAAAGCATCGTGTGATACCATTGCTTCGGCTGTTTTGGCGGGATCCAGTGGTGACGACATGTCACATATGGCGACTTACACACCCATGCTACAGCTCAGGCTTTGTCACACGAAACGGTATTGGGTAGCAGATGTGATAGGCGCATAGGCAGAGGACATGTTCGGGCGGCAGGGTCCTTCCGAAAAAACCTGACTCTTCAAAAACGAGACATGGACAATGCAGACGAAAGAAAGCAACAACCTCATACTTGAAGGGACACAAAAGTGCTACGGCACATTTTCCATAAAATTTGCAAGGTCAACACTGCGTTTTCAGGTTTGGACAGGCCGTCAATCAAATTTGGAGGACTACAGTACTGCTAAAGAATGCAAACGCTGCAACCCCTGACTGAGCTCGTGGCCCCGCAGTCTCCTCCTGTGAACGTGAGTCAATTCACTTGGGTGAATATCCTGCCTGTCAAGTTATATGCAACTGACTGCATGTGTGAATAATTGTACTACATTGTACTGTGAACGTTGCATATGCACGGTCTGCTTTCCTTTGTTCCTGCCATATGGCCATGACACTTGACAGAAGGTCCTTTGAGTACTTTGCGATCTGGCTTCACAAGCGTGTGCCATGCCTCCACATCAACATCCTGCTGCCGACGCCAGCAGTGCAGCAGCGAGAGCACCAAAAAAAAGATTGCTGAACTTGCACATCAACATGTAACATCTAACATTGGCACAAGGCCCCGAAGGCATGATAGCCAAAAACAAGTCAGCTTTGACTGCTTGGCCTTGGTGGCCTTTCTTCAGGGGCATTGGGGTCGCAAAATGCAAGGCACACACACAAATCGGCCACAGCGGCGTGATTGTTTGCACCCTGTGCTATACAGTAGTCGGTGGTTGCAATAACCAAGCCCGGGCGCTATTGCCGTTATTGATTGCTCTTCGTTGCGTATGGTTGGGGGTCATCCTCGTCATCATTGCAAGTGAACAATGATGACAAAAGTCTCAAAAGTAAATATGGTTTCAGCAGCAACCATGGTCATTTCAAACCTGTTTTGGAATTCAGGTTCCCGGATCTCGAAGATTTCCGCGGCTGATCATCATTGATACACTCCCACACCCCGGTGCCATCGAAACCCTACACCCCTAAGACCCCCTCCCACAAAAGATTGCACAAGCAGAAAGGCGAAACTCCAGCTGAGAAGAACCAGCTTTCGTATGCTGTCGTAACAATCTCTGACCAGAGCACAAACATGGCCAACATAAAATTGCTGACCGGAGCACATAAATGAATACCATAATCTCCGACCAGAGCACAAAAATGGCCAGCGTAAACTCCCGACCAAAGCACAAAAATGAGTGCCAGAAATCTCCAACCCAAATACAAGAAGTAGCGCTAGAATGCTAGAAACTCCCGACTTCTTGGTCACTGGCAAATGAAAAGGCTTCACTAAAATGCGCGACCCAATCACAATAAGATGCGTCAGGAATTCCTGACTTTTTGTCACTAGCGGGCTAGCGAATGATAAAGTTGCACTAAGAATGCGCGACCCAATCACGAGAAGTAGCACTAGAAATTCCCCACCAAAGCACAAAAATCAGCACCATAAATTTCTACCCTGACCACGAACCTGTTTTTTGAGCACAAGAGTCGCTTTGGGGCGGTGATATCTCCGCCGATGTTTGTTTTCAACTCTTTTTTGTGGGGCGGCGTGCGGTCCCAACTGACATCCCTCCCAGCACGCGTTTATGACTATTTAGACTCCAAAAGCAGCATGAGAAAACGGTACAAAGCCTCTGCTAGTGCGAGATGCCATGCAGCAACAATCACCACTAACAGCAAAATCACATGCAATAACCTATCATAACCTATCACTCCCGCACCGCCTCATCACCATCACCGTCACCACCATCGTCGTCATCATCATCACCCGTGCATCATCATCATGAATCATCATCATCATCATGAATCGTCGTCATCATCATCATCATCATCATCATCATCATCATCATCATCGTCATCATCATCATCATCATCATCATCATCATCATCATCATCATCATCATCATCATCATCATCATCATCATCATCATCATCATCTCACTCATCATCATCATCATCATCATCATCATCATCATCATCATCATCATCATCATCATCATCATCATCATCATCATCATCATCTTCATCTTCATCATCTTCATCTTCATCTTCATATTCATATTCATCATATTCATCATATTCATCATATTCATCATATTCATCATATTCATCATATTCATCATATTCATCATATTCATCATATTCATCATATTCATCATCGCAATCAGCAGCCACTGCAGCAGGAGCACCATAGTCATCATCATTCACCATCGTCCAACATCAATCATCAATCATGCATCGCAAAAACCATAGCATCGATGCAAGAAGCAACCTCGCGCAGCATAGGTCCTGCATTTGCTGGCGCGATCCTGCACATAGACACGCGCCCACGAGCTTGAACCAAAAGTGCACAAGAAAGTCGGAGGTGCGAATGAAATTGTTTGGATTATATAATGTGCGCGAACCGTTGTCCGATTCTGCTGCATGCATGTCACAAGCCTCAAGCCGATGCTGATGCAAAGGCAACTTGCAATCTTCACCGATTTGCCTCCCTTTTTGGACTCTCTAGGGCAAGTCCCGGCATCGCACTACATCTTGTCCCATTCTGGTGCCATCTCGGCCCATCTCAAAACAATATACGCACACAGCGGAACCGTTCAATCGCCATCCTGTTGCATTCCTCTTGCTATCTACAAAATGCATCCAAATTCGTCAAAAGGCATCCAAACGTTTGGAGGCTCTGACCCGATGCCCTTTGAATCCTTCGACATGTCTTCAGCAGTGCTCATCATGCTTATGCAATGTACATCATCTTATGCAATGTATATATGTTTAAAGATGCGCTTGTAGAAATGCAGACACGCTTATAGATACAGTATGATTTTCTAAAATAATCCCTGCAGATGTGAACATCCAAAGCACCATCAACACCCAGTCTCTTGGGTCTGCACTCGGCCTGCAGGGCGAGAAGCTCTGCGTCTCTGCCAGGCCTCAAAAGAAGCAACAAAGCATCGCGCACTCCAAAGCATACTCCTCTGCATATTTGCACGTCCCTGGCATGTCGCCCCCGAGCAACGTGCGAGCCACTTGTTCCTGATGATTGATCTCCATGCTGGCAAAGCAGCTGGCCTCAGCTGTGATTTGACATCCGAAGAGTGCCTCATATGTGGGTGTAACTTGTCAAACGCAAAGCTGTAGCATGTTGTCTGGGTGCCTTGGATGATTAGCCTTGCAAGAGAGGTGCAGAACCTGCAGAGACAGAACAATCTGGCACTTGGCACACAGCATCGGAGAGACTTTTCCCTGGACACCGTCGCACCGCATAACTGGTACCGGAATAGCAAACATACTTGCAGGGAGTTGGATGATGTTGTTGCTGGGTGGGGGCCCAACCAATACCACCTTAATCACATAGTTACATAATTTTGAAATATGTATATATCTTTAATACATAGTCGCCTTGAGCGATAACTTGACACAAATCATTGTGCGATTTCATTCCTAAGCCGAGGCCCGTAGAGACAAAGTCCACTATGTAGACTAGTGACTAGTGCAAAATGCAACCCGACAGAACGAAGAGATACATGGGATGAGACCTTCAAGAACTGTGCACTGATGCACAAGGTGAACAAGGTGTTCACAAAAGCCTTCATATCAGCAAGGTGGTGGGCATGAAGTGGATGTTCAAGCAAAAGAACCCGGTGAGGAGACTGCCCAAATAGCCCCACTACGCCACATTTCCAGTGCATGTATATTCCAAACAAATAGAGATATATTACATATATTACAGTACATGGCTCCATGTAGTTCTTGGTGGCACTGTACCTTGAGACAGAAGTCATGGAAACTGCCCTGGGCTCGTGACATCTTGGTGGATCCGAAGGGGTACAATGAAAACACGCTGTTCCTTGCATCAAATCGCTTTTTTCATGAGACGTTCAGCTGTTCAACATTCCCCCACAAAATGTAGGCTAAAGGGAGGGAGCCCTTCTTAAGGCCTTAAGTCTAGGGGGGCCAGGTTGGGGGGGTTACGTTGAACAGCCATGAATTTTCTGTAGTGTTCCACCAGCACAACAATGCTCAAGCGCACCGTAGGGAAAATTGTGAAAGTCTGAAAGGGGCACAAATGTCCGTCAGAATTGATTTGTGGTGTCTGCGCTGCAGAGTGACGAGACAAATGAACAAAGCCCCTCACTACATCCACATGCACTTCTACCTCAGCATGCATACAACACTTGACCTTGAAATTCAATGAGTCTCGAAGCAAATAACTGGTTCAAAGCGAACTTGACGTGTCCAAGCAAGATGCTATGATGAAGTCGCCAACCCTTACGTCGCTGAGTGAGTCCTACGGAGTTCACGAATGGAAAACTCCGGCGGCGCCATATGCATAGAGGGTTCAAAAGCTAGCGCCTTCTGAGGCCAAAGCGCTCCCGCCTGCAGCTATCCGCTAACATTGAAAGTCCATCAGTCCATGTGCGGATAATGCTGTGAACTTTGCCTGGATGATCAGTCTAGCAATTGCGAGGCTGGTACTGCTTTGCAAAATTGCATGCATATATGTATATTGAATATATATTTATAGTGTGTATATATGCATATATGAATATGAGAATATATGAAAATGTGAATATATATATGTATATATGAAAATATGTATATATGAAAATATGTATATATGAAAATATGTATATATGTAAACATGTATTTATGTATATATGCATATATGCTAATATGTGAATATCTATATACGTATATGTGTCCATATGTAAACGTAAATATGTATACGTACATATGTGTACACTAAATACATCTATCATACAAAAATCTATATATATATAGGTATTTAAATCTAAATACATATATACCATGTATCTCTCAAATAACTTTGGATTTGATGATCCAAAATATTGCTAAATGGCTAGCTGATAGCACAATTGCTGTTCGGTCGGATTGCGTTTTCGTGAAGTGTGTGGCTTCTGCTTCAGGCGCCTTGGCAAAGTGTGGAAACTCTTGAGTACCATGTTGGAGACACCATGACCTAAGACAAAAACATTGGCAAATCCTCAGCAACGAGATATGACCAAAGCTGCTTAAAACATCTTATATAAAACCATTTGAGATTCCCGGGTCCCGGCCACTCACAAACAATGCCATCCACATGGCCGGCGCAAGTAGCAGGTCCCAATCTTCAGCGCGCTCTCTTGCACAAACTCATGTCCCCAAAGAAAGTGAATGCAAGACCACTCAGGTACAAAAAAGTTTCCTGTGGCAGCCCAACCTGAACTTTTGTCCATTGATGGCCCTCAAGTCATCTTCAAAAGATGGACTTGACCTGGTTGACAAGCAGCGGGATGCCCTGAATCCAGATGCGGACATACATATCTGTTGAGGCACGAACTGTATACATGATTTAGTCTTATGTTCATGACATGCTGGGCCCAACACCTCAAGAAATTACTCGTTATTACGAGTACCATATCTGCATACATGTTTCACATCAGTCGGGGCTTGTGGGCACAAGTTCGGACTATTGCATTTGGATTTGCACCAATTTGGATCAATGTCCTCTCACCTACCCAGTAGCAGAAAGTTTGGTTTGGTATCAAAAGATGGTCTCTCAGCATGTAAACTTGCAATCAAAGCCAGGGGCACAAGGAGAGTTGAAGAACCGCTTGTGAAGGTGCCAGCGCTTTCACAGCTAGGGTCTCCTTGTTGGCATCTTCGTGTTTCAGAAGTACAGTTGTTAAAGCAGGCAAAGCGGCAAAGAATTGCAGGGCAGCCTGTTGCATATCCAAGCAAAATCGAGTCACCCAAAGCACTTCAATTTTGAAGGATTAGGTTGGTCTTCCATTCCATGTTGCCCCGCTACCTTGCTCCCCACCCCCCTGTTGTCTCCGTTGTTTTGTGATCCCAAAGAGCGACTCTTTTCGGATCTGCTGAGTCCAAAGCCAACAAGACTGGCACACAAATTGACAAAACAACCCGTTTCAGAAGTTTCACTTAAGGAAACTAAGAGGGCCTGCTGCTGCACCCTACACGTTCGAACATACCGTGTCCCTGCGGTTACATTACCTTAGGTGCATATAGGTGTAAATCTAAAAGTGATATATGATTTGTAGAATGTATTCGCATGTAAGTATTCGTTCTGGAAGAAAAGGGTGGGCTAGCGGTGTCTCGTGACGAAGTTGACGTCCCTCCCCCAGCATTACAGTGCTGCACCTGGAATAAGGAATCGAAGGTGTCGGGCTTCAGCGAGTTCAATCTGCCAACATCTACTGTAGCACCTGAACGAAGTTTCAAAGGCCTTGGCTATGCGTTCAACGGTTGCTCCTTTGTCGTCTGATTCCAACTGACATTGGCGCTATCGTTTAAGAAATCTAGAAACTGGGAGATTTGAAGAGTGACCACCATCATCCACAATCGACAAACCAGGAGTGCATGCGCAGCCCGGATTTTTCCAACTAACTAGTGCAATTGATTTGGAAAAGTATGCAGGCTACTGCGGTGCCTCATATGGGCAAGACCTCAGCTTTCCTTTTCCCAACCTTGAAGCCCATGAAGCCAGAAGTAACCTTAGACTATCACAGGGACCTAACGATGAGAACTGAATGTCTGTGGATGGCATGCAAGAGTAGCAAGCCTGAGATTGTGGCTGTGAGTCCCAAAATGCCAAATATAAACAGCAATGATGCGGACTGCGGAAGTGGCCACCAATCCTTTGACAAAGGAATGGCAGAACTGAGTGGACATTCTGAGTCAGAACAAAAACTGAACTTCCCTTCTCATTTGGGTCCAACTTAACAGGCAGTGCCCTCATTCAGAGGACATAAGCACATAAGGCGGCTGGTTTGGAGGTATGGCCCAGGAAGCCCCCGTCTATGCTAATATATAGAACCGGTCGTGATTGGCATGAAAAGCAGTACCAATTAGGCATAACTTCAGGGGTCCGCTACATGGACAGATTTCACCTGTACAGTATGTAGCATATATGTGTATATATATATAATTCTATATATATGTATATACAAACCAAGCTTCTCCAAGCATCATTTTCATGCCCACAAATGCCAAAACAGCAGCCAAACCAACTTTCAGATTCTGGACTTTGTCCAATGCCTCCGCCAGCAACAAATACAAAGATCTCAGCCCAAGCACCGCAAACATGTTGGAGCTGAATACGAGAAACAAATCGTGCGTAATGCCCAGGATGCACGGAATAGAGTCCACAGCGAAGATAAGGTCACTCAATTCGACGACGACCAGCGCAGCCAACATTGGAGTAGCATACGCTTTTCCATCCATGTATTCAATGAATTGGTGGCCCTTCGCATCTGCATGATAAGGTATGATTGACGTCATGGCGCGCATCATCCAAGAATTGCCAGCTGTGTGCGTTTCAAGACCCATGTCTTGTTCTTCCTCCTCCTCGCTGTACATTTTCCAGGCGGACCAGAGAAGCAAACCTCCAAATATGTAAATCATGCTATGCATGTGTTCCAGCAACCAAACTCCAGCCAAAACAAAGACGAGCCTGAAAATAATTGCACCCAGGATTCCCCATTTCAAGACTGGCCCCTGGTTTTGTGCCTTAATACGGAAACTTTGAAAAATGAGGGCAATAACAACCAAGTTGTCCACGCTGAGGCTCTCCTCGACTAGGTAACCTGTCAAAAATAAAATGCCTGCTTCACCGCCCTTCGTCACACAAATCAGCAGACCAAAGGACAGCGCAAGCCCGATCCACCCAGCGCTTGTGAAAATTGCACCGCGAACCGTCTTCCCACAGGAGACAAAATGGGCTCCGCAAACCTGATCAACAATTAACCCAGCTGTAACGACAAGGCCAAATAACAACCACATGCCATAGCCGGCAATGCTCTCCGGGTTTTGCCGCCCGACAGAGTTTAGGTCGGCACCTGTGGCATTGTCAAACGACTCAAATGCAACTGCTTCATCTTCAGCCTTGCAGTAACACACGGATAAAAGCAGAAGTTGGAGAAATACTTGCGATAGCCAAGACTGACCGAACTGCGTACAGCCCATAGATAGAGTGGGCGGCAGATCGTGCACCTTAGGTGCTTAGCCGTAGCCTTTCTACTTTTATCAGCTTACCCTTAAGCCAATGGCCCTGCAAAGAGGAAAATCGAAAACTGCGTGGCTGACTCAATTGCACTTGATTGCGGTTCAAGCCTGCAATTGTTAAATGTTCTTCTCTCACGTTGTAAGTAGGAGACCTCAACACACGGCTTCGTCGGGCCAGCGCTGGACTTTCTATGACCATCAGCCTTTGTGGCAAAAAAGCAGCCAACTGGCCAAAGCATACGAAATAGAGCTCAATGATTTCAAAACGGTTCTCATGAATTTTAGGCCTTGAGTCCGATGCTTCAGCTCCAAATGCTTTGGGAGCACTGTCAAGCCTCTGCCAAGTGCCTCGGTCTGCTCCATCAGTTGCGATGTGCCCAGGACCAGCTCAGAAACATTTGCATGCCTTGTTTGTTAAGGAATTTGTACACCTTGAAGGCTGACTTAAAATATAGGCCAAGGCTTTGCAAGAGCGATGAGCTGCACAAACCTGCTTGCGACTCTCAGAAAAGATGCGACACCTTTTTTTGCACTAGCCATCTCTTGCATCACAAACTGTTACAGACTATATAAGACTAAGACATTTCGATATCCGTTACTGAGGGACTTTCACACCAGGAATCAGGATGCACGAAACTACGAAGTTCTGAGTTCAAGTTTACATCGCTGTCAGCTTGCCATTCACATTCTGCGTCTTTCGCAAAATGTTTGGCTGGGGTGGCCTTCGCCAGGGCCTCAGCTCTGATCTGCCCGGAGCGTGCAACCACATCAGCCACGACAAGGATAAAGGATGCCTGCCGGGCAACTACAGTACTTGCAGGCTAAATACCAAAGAGACTCGCCGATTTATGACTGGTGTATTCCTAGTGGATCGTGCAAATCCCAAAGAAGTATCACCACATGGACGGTCTGACATTGGAGGACTATTGACCCCAGCCGCCAGAGAGAAAGAGAGATAAAGCGCGGTACTTGCATGTATTCTTACAAAAGCAGAAATGTTGAAGAGAAGGTCTTATGTGACGTGCATACTGTCTTCAGTTTGGGTCTCTTCTGGGTCTTTGCAGCTATGGGAGGCAAGCATCAGTTGGCTCACCAGACTCACCAGCTGTTCTTTAAAAATCACGTTCAAGTTTCTTGCTAATTCTGAATTGCAAACAAGCTTGTCTATTCCAAGCAATGGGTTGTTCGCGCGAACCTTGCAAAAACGTTCCGACGACAGGGCCCTGTCCACAACGTCGGCAAAAGAACCTGCATCACTTGTGATTGGACAGACATGCATGAAGTAGCATGAAATCATTTAGCAACCACGCCTGGTGCAAGAACCACCTCTTCGCAAAGATGGTTGTCTTTGAGAAACGCCTCGTTTGGCACAAACATTGTCCCAGAATGGTTGCCTTCACTGCCGTTGTTGCTGTTGCTGTGCTTGCTGTCGTTGATGTTGTTGTGTTTGCTGTTGTTTTCTGTTGTTGCTGTTCCTGCTGTTGTCGTCGTTTCATTGTCTTTTGTTGTTGCTACTGGTTGATGCTGTTTCATTGCTTTTGTTCTTGTTTTTGCTATTGTTGTTCTTCGTCTTCGTCTTCGTCTTCGTCTTCGTCTTCGTCTTCGTCTTCGTCTTCGTCTTCGTCTTCGTCTTCGTCTTCGTCTTCTTCTTCTTCTTCTTCTTCTTCGTCGTCGTCGTCGTCTTCTTCTTCTTCTTCTTCTTCTTCTTCTTCTTCTTCTTCTTCTTC
>DF242010.1:0-66333 GCA_000507305.1 Breviolum minutum Mf 1.05b.01 | reverse complement strand
ATTAAAATTATATTTTTTTATATTTAATTTCCAAATCTAAAAAATATATAATAATAAATATAAATTCAAAATATAAATATATAATTTATCAATTTTTCTTCCTAAAATTTCATAAAATCTCAATTAAATATATTTTTAAAAAACCTATAACTAAATATAATAATTCAATATATCAAAAAAAAAATCTTATTTAATAATATTATAAATAATATATTTTTATATCTAATTCAAAATTAATTTATTATGTATATTTCTATAAATATTTAATTTTTTTTATAAATATTTGATTTTTAGATATCTTTTTTTATGTCTGCCAACCCAACTAACCTGTACGGAAATGTTTAGCCTGGATTGGGCCTCAAATGTAACCTTTGATCAGGTCAGAAAATAAAATGTCAGGTGGCTTTGCCAGCACCGGCAACTAAGAACATCACATCTGCGATGTAAACGATACCGAAAATCGAGCCTTTTTCAATCACTCTATTTGTTTGCAAATTGTTGGTCCTTTTCTCCATTTCTTTGTTTATGACAGATGTATATATATATATAGTATATGAAAAACCGGAAATGGAGAGATCAGATCCGAAGTGTTTCCCGAATCACAACGGTCATCTCACCTCAGTTTTGGTGTGCCAACATCCATATCAGTCCAGGAATAGCTCCAGGCTGTGAAGTCCAAAGATGCATCCAAGTTGAAATGACAAGTCATTTCAGTTGACAATTGGGTGGTTTCATCACCAAACAGTTGCCTCTTGGAAACTATCACAGGTTTTTTGGGACAACAAAAAGACTGCCAGGCCAAGGCACAAAGGAACCAGGTCTCGTCCACGGTGAGGAGTCTCCTCCTGAAAATTGAAGAAACATCCATCCCCCCGCAGAAAAAATGGTACCAAATCAAGCTATGTGCATAAAGGTCTTTTCCCGGAAAAAAAAAATGCTGCAAATGATAAATTTATCCCTTTTTGCAAGATTGTTTGCACCACACAAGTCACAACTTCAGCAATCCAAAGGCAATTTCTACTGGAGGAAAAAAATCAACCGCATAGCAAACTGACAAACTACAAGAAATCAAACTACTTTGCCAAAGTCGACTTCAATATCCGGCTGCCTCTTCCTCTCTTCTCTGGTCCAAGAGATCTGCATCATACGCTGATGGATCCTGCACTTGCAACTTTGACTTAGGCAAAGAGACAGGTTGAGCAACGCTGTGCTTAGATCTGAATTTCTAATATTTGTTCAGGTTCTCCAAACATGCCAAACATGCAAGATGCTATTGGTTTTTGTATGTTTGTGTACTCCAAGCATCTACTAATAATCTACAAATTGCAATTTACATCAATTTACAGTATCTCAATGGTTTCAACAGCAATTCTGCTCAGAAAACTGCATGCTGTTGTGTTGTGGTTCCTGCCAAGAAATTTCCAAGTATGATTTCTTTTTTGGACGTAGAAGTGTGGAATTATTAGAAGTATACAGAAATGCAGCAAGCGAAGCTGTTTGCCGTAGAAAAAATCCCTTTGCAAGATTGTTTGCACCACACAAGTCACAACTTCAGCAATCCAAAGGCAATTTCTACTGGAGGAAAAAAATCAACCGCATAGCAAACTGACAAACTACAAGAAATCAAACTACTTTGCCAAAGTCGACTTCAATATCCGGCTGCCTCTTCCTCTCTTCTCTGGTCCAAGAGATCTGCATCATACGCTGATGGATCCTGCACTTGCAACTTTGACTTAGGCAAAGAGACAGGTTGAGCAACGCTGTGCTTAGATCTGAATTTCTAATATTTGTTCAGGTTCTCCAAACATGCCAAACATGCAAGATGCGATTGGTTTTTGTATGTTTGTGTACTCCAAGCATCTACTAATAATCTACAAATTATAATTTACAGTATCTCAATGGTTTCAACAGCAATTCTGCTCAGAAAACTGCATGCTGTTGTGTTGCGGTTCCTGCCAAGAAATTTCCAAGTAAGAAGACGTTTTTGGACGTAGAAGTGTAGAAGCATTAGAAGTATACAGAAATGCAGCAAGCGAAGCTTTTTGCCATGGAAAAAATATCCCTTTGCAAGATTGTTTGCACCACACAAGTCACAACTTCAGCAATCCAAAGGCAATTTCTACTAAGGAGGAAAAAAATCAACCGCATAGCAAACTGACAAGCTACAAGAAATCAAACTGCCTCATCCTCTCTTCTCTGGTCCAAGAGATCTGCATCATACGCTGATGGATCCTGCACTTGCAACTTTGACTTTGGCAAAGAGACAGGTTGGACAACGCTGTGCTTAGATCTGAATTTCTAATATGTGTTTAGATTCTCCAAACATGCCAATCAGAACATGCGAGATGCTATTGGTTTTTTGTCTGTTTGTGTACTCCAAGCATCTACAAATAATCTACAAATTGTAATTTACAGTATCTCAATGGTTTCAACAGCAATTCTGCTCAGAAAACTGCATGCTGTCGTGTTGCGGTTCCTGCCAAGAAAATTCCAAGTATGATTTCTTTTTTGGACGTAGAAGTGTAGAAGTATTAGAAGTATACAGAAATGCAGCAAGCGAAGCTGTTTGCCATAGAAAAAACTCCCTTTGCAAGATTGTTTGCACCACACAAGTCACAACTTCAGCAATCCAAAGGCAATATATACTAAGGAAACAAATCCATCGGATAGCAAACTGACAAGCTACAAGAAATCAAACTGCCTCATCCTCTCTTCTCTGGTCCAAGAGATCTGCATACGCTGACGGCTCCTGCACTTGCAACTGTGACTTAGGCAAAGAGACAGCTTTGAGAACGCTGCGCTTACATCTCAATTTCTAATATTTGTTCAGGTTCTCCAAACATGCCAATCAGAACATGCGAGATGCTATTATGGGTGTTTGCATGTTTATATGTTTGTGTACTCCAAGCATCTCCAAACAATCTACAATCTAGTATTTACAGTATCTCAATGGTTTCGACTCCGACAACAATTCTGCTCAGAAAATCGGCATGCTGTTGTGTTGCAGGTCTCCTCACCGACAGGTTCCTGCCAGAAGATTTGGCTGGTGTGACGGAAAGGTTTATCAATACACTACTGACGTTGGAAGAGAAGAATAAGAAGTAGAAGATATAAAACTAAGAGGATAATGAGATAAAATATGATACCCTGAAGGCAACATGGAAACCCTTGTTGACTCTGTACATAGTTGATTTCTCACCAGAGAAACCCAAATTCCCAGAGTGCCATAGTGGGCTATCATTTGCTCCAATGGAGCGTAGTACCATCCCCAGACCATCCCCCTAAAATCCAAACAACCTGTGCCATTTTTTCACTGCTCATGTTGAAAACGTTCCCAGCCTCCAGTTCTTCCATCTCATCACGACCCAAGATAACAGGAGGCTCCTTCACAAACAAACCCGGTACCCAAAGTGACAAGTCTTCGGAAAAATCTCACAATGATTAGCAGGGCCTCCTGATGTCGTGGGGAACTGTCTTCTATATCTTCCAAAGCAATCTCTGGATCCTGAAAAGCGTGTCTTGCGGCTGACAGAAAATGTGGCAACAATCCTTTTCCCCCGACAGCATGTGTTTCGTTCAAGATTACTCTTAAGATTCCTACTGTTGATGCAAACAAAAAACTGCACCACCTGGGATATATAAAAGCCTGTAAGTGACGGGATAATAAACTACCATATCAACTGGTGCAGGATTTCAGCCATCAACAGTAGGAATACTTTCCAAATACTTTCGACTCTGAAAATTGGGGTTTACCACTTCAGCTCACTTGGAAGAAACTTAAGAACATTCAATACTTTGGGAACACATATCTTAATGTATAGATATATTATATACATTATATATATACACAGTACTAACACATATGTAAATTATACACAATCCTATATCGTCCAGTGCTTGCGGTTGTATATGATATATAAGATATCTTAAAGTCAAAGTGCATGATCCTAGAACCAAGATTCTCAGATGTCGTGGCTGCATACTTGGCTGCGGGCCTCCACTACACCAGCTTCCTTCGAAAAGTGTAGGAAAACCTGGCGAAAATGGTCGACATGGAAATCGAGAATGCCTGGAATGCCAGGCTGAATCCTAACTTTGAAGGATTTTTTTTTCAGGCATCTCTGACAAGCAAACAAAGCAAGGGAAACTGTGATGCGTCCAAACCCGAATGGCAGCAATACAAATTTAGGCTGGACGCTTAGATGATGTGTATATTTCCAAATTTGATCCTTGCACCACTTCTTAGAACATCGTGAAAAGGCTTTCGTGAACGTGTGCCCAAATATAACCAAAAAATTCAGGTCGCCAGTCATTTCCCTCTCCCCTCCAAGATTTTTGGCACCTCTTCGAGAGAGGTCTGTGAAATTGAATAGTCGGAAATGCAACCTGGTGCATCAACGGATGCAGGATCTGATGGAGAGAACAGGCAACAGGTTAGGTCATTATTAAACTGTATATATATATATATGTGAATATATTTTTATGATCCCCCTTAGAATTAAGAGGGTCCCTTGGGGGCCCCGATTTTATAGATATAAAATGGGGGACCTAAGTACCCCTGGCCAAGGGACCTCTAAAGAATCCACAACCCCCAACCTTTAAAAAACAAAGGCCTCTATAAAATCAAGAACCCAGCACGGTTTTTAACACACCTAACACATAAGATTCACTAAAGAATTGGATGCCCAAGGTAAATTGGAACCATTTTTATACCTAACATCGCCCTCTATAGAATCAAGGTCTGCCCTCAAATCTACCAGCACCACTGCTAGTCATCAGATTATGATATTATGGGAGATGTTTGGGGTGGACCCCGGTCCTTGATTCCATAAAGGTTCCAGGTTACTCATCACTAATAGTTTGTTGGGAGAAGGGGTTTCAATTCTATAGACTTTGAATTGCCCTTGAGAACGTGTTGGCACTGTCTTGGGGCTGTTTCGGGGACAATGGCCAGGAGAAACTTCTATAGAATCAGGGTGCGGGGGAACGCTTCACAGGGGGAACCTCTATAAAATCAGAACTCGGGGTCTCCCATAGCAAGGCGCCTCTATAGAATTTTTTAGAGGAAATTTCTAGGGGGATTTTTTATGGCCATGAGTTTTTTTTAGGTATTAAACGAACGACTCTGGCCCACTTTGCTTAATACCTAAACAAGACCCTCTGTTTAATAGGTATGAAACGGATCATAATTTCTAAATTACATGGGCAATGGGGAATCAACTGGGGTATTAAACGATGGGGTATTAAACGGAAGGAATCCCTCTGTTTAATATAATATTAAATGGGGTATTAAACGAAGGTTCTTTCGGCAAAGTTTAATATCCTTAACCCTTGAGCCCTGTGCCTTTTAGGGTTGTCACTGATTGTGGCAGAGTGATACCGCGCAGAGACTTATAAGTTGCAAAGGCATACGCGCCGATGTATCTGAGCATGTCGGGCAATTGTATGTTTGCCCAGGAGCTGCAGTTTGCAAAGGCACTGATGTCAATAATTTTCAATGATTTCGACATAGTGGTTCTATCTTGCAACTCAAGAATGCTTCCTGACCAATGCGAAGGACAAAATCTGGCAGTTTCACAACAACTGCTTGGTCGCAGGATCTGAATGCTCCGGCGGCGATGCTGTCGATGCCAGGCGGTATGGTGACTTGAACAAGACCCTTTTCGCAAATGTCCTTTGCCCTTGCTGCTTCAAGCTTTGCTCTTGAGAACACCACTGTAGCCTTGAAACCGGCATGAAGAATTCCTGAACACCCCAGGGTCTGATCATCGTCTGCTAACAATCCATCTGTCAAAATCTTTGCTCTCCCAATTTTGCGATCAATGCAATCTTCCCAAGGCCACTGATCAACCAGCAGATGCTTCAGTTCTCTGATGGTGCTCGATGGCGTTGCATCGACGGTCTGAATACTGCCTTCCAGTGTGTTGACTTGCAACATGGCGACGACCAACAGAAGACAACAAAGGGAAAGACTTCAGAAGAACTGCTTAAACAGCTTCAGGCAGCTATGGTTCATCTCTATGTCTGCATGTGTCAAGCAGCACAGACTTCGGATCAAATTTCAGGCAACTAAACAGCGAAACAAAAGCAACGTGACAGCAAGAAGGGCAGCAGAACCAGATCGCATAGCGCCTCATGGGGCAGACTGCGGCATGGCCAACGCCAATGCATGCACTGGCCTCTTCTTACCATACACATATTCAAACACTAGTGCATCAATCTCGTGAGACAACAGCTCTTGCAAGCACCGCCACACATTCGCTACATGAACGTGGTATTCTCTCACCACCTTGTCAAATAGATCAGCCACTCGCCTCTGCACAACAAAAAACGAGTTATCGCAAAGCGATCATCATCCAACTGAGCCTGGTATCTGCATACATCATCCAGTCCCCTTGATTATCGCAAAACCTATCCAATTCACGTAGCACCTGCGCACAAGCTCAACACACAAGACAGCATCGGAGGCTACCAAATCATAGCAATGCTTCAGCCTGCCTCGCTTCAACGGCCCATCCAGCTGCACAGCTTTCTGGCTGTCAACAGGCACGCAGCAGCAGTCACAACACCAAGGCAACAACAAAACAATGCCAAAATGGCAATGGATCCAGATCTGGCAAAGTCGTTCAAAAACGACACCATGCACGGGCCTTCCGGATCACTGGGCTACGTGGACCAAGCACTGATCATTTGATACAGGCGCTTCAGTGATGCAAACCACTCGCCTCATTGTTAGTCACACCATACAGATGCATCACTGCATCTAAAGCAATGCAAAGCCTACATGCAAATAGCAACGCCTAATCAAGCATTAATCATTGATTTCTGCGCAAAGCTCTGCAAAACGCTCCACTGGTCGCTGCTATTCACACCATACAGATGCATCCATCGCCGGATCTAGATCCGATGAACAACCCGATACATGGATCGATGGATGTCATTCTCCGCTTTGCTGACTCCACACAGGAACATGCTCACCCTCACCAAAAAATGTCCAGCTTGCTGACTCGCCGATGCCACGTTTCTAGCAATGTCTCTAGCGCTACCATCCACCGCCGTTCGTCGGCGCGGTCCAGCCGAAAGGCAAGCTCTCGCCGTCGCTCATACAATGCTGCACTCACCTTCTCATACGGCATGTAGAGAGCTCCTGTGATGTCTCGGTTCACCCACCGACCCCTATATCGCTGCAGATGCACCAATGCCTTCCGCAAGCACAACTTGACCCGAAAGTACTTAATCACGGCAGATGACCGTCGTCGTCAGGGCATTTTTCGCCTGCTGCTGGGTCGCCATGCACAAGCAGCAAGGTAATCTGCGTTGCCACAGCAGCCATGTATGCCCAAGCACACAATAGTCCCAACACCACAACAACAAGCAGCACAATGACTCCAAATCAACAGTCAATGAATGCCAGCAGGTGCATACTGCCACTGCAAGAACATTTGATACCACTCTGCCGCGCAAGGCAACATCAAAACAACCATGGCGCTGACACCGCTGCTATGCACAAAAGACTCAAGCATCAAGCAGCTTCATACAGCTAGAAACAGCCAAATTGCCAAAGAGAACACTTGCAAAAAAAAAACGCTGAATTTTTCGAATTCATATAGATGCATTGTTTTTCGCTTCGCGCACTCTATTTGCTCTCGCAGCAGCGTCATGAGCAAAATCAAAAAAAATGGGTCGAAGGCATTTTTTCAATACCATTTTGACACCATTGTTTTTTAACTAGCAAAAATAAATTATAGTGAAAAATGGAAAATAAAAAACAATACTAGTAAATAATTGAAATCTAGAATTAATTGAACCAAAAAAATATCTAATTCAAAACTTGGTAAAGATAGTTTTATATTAGATTAAATCATATGAGGAATGTAGGAAAACTTTTTGCCATGAAACTGCATTACTGAAACCAAGCCGCTACGTTTAGGGTTTAGGACTGGAGTCCGCACAGGCCCGGCGAGCGATACAACGCAGGCACGCAAAGCAAGCGCTAAAGAACAACTTTGTCATTGAACATAATAATCATGATAGGTCCTCTAGAATGATTTGACTTGATATCCTGCACTACCGCCAAATTGATCTTGAAGATGAGTTTCTAAAGAGAAAAACAAATGATATTCAATCATGTTCAACCCATGGATCTTCCTTCAAACAAAGATTCCGAAGGGTCATCCATGAGGCTCTCTAGTCCCGACTTCGCCACTCAAAGCTGGGTGAATTCCATGGTGAATTGTCATAGGCAAACCCAAACCCCCAAAATTCAAAAAGGAGGGGTTTGCCCAAATATGTTTCACCCACAAAACCAACAAAAAAACGAAATGTGAAGATTCCGGAGCGGTACCAAATGGTTGGATTCAAGACATGCTTGTCTCATATGCGGTTCCGGTTCCTAATATTCCCAACTTGGCCGGTCGACCTTCCAGTTCTCCTTTGGATGCTTCCTCAAATCTTCGGAAGACTTCGGCTAAGGGCAACTCCTGGAACCGGAAAGGAGCGTTGGAAACGTACCCGGTTTTAAAGGGTGAGGTGGTTCCAAGAGAATGAATTTTTGGGGATCCAATGATCAAAAAAGAATCCAAAATGATGGGAGTTGATGCAAAGAATGAGTTTTGGCAAGTCATTGTTTTTTTTTTCAGGATCCAACTTTGATCAACCAATCAAAATCATTTGTTCACCATCATGGGGAACAAACAGAGTTCGCCACGATTGTGTTTCAACTGCTGACAGAATGACGGGAAATCAGAATTTGTGTGTGTCTCCCACAAATGAGTTTCTCAACAAAAAAGTTGCGTTCTGTCCGTGTGTCCTTGTCACTTTGTGAGCCAAGACGATATCTTAACCTGAGAAATCAAGGTTCACCTCTCTGGTCTTATCAGTTGTGGAGCAAAGAAGCCATGGAATCAATCTTGATGAAGCTGTTGGAAGAACTCAAGACTTCTTCTCTGATATACACATTCCCAAGATAATTTTTAAAAAAATATGTGCTGTTTATGATAGGCCGAAATCAAAATAATCCAGCTGGCAGGTATGAAAATTCAACCCCTTGCGGCTTCAACACCAAGTCGCCCTACACCGATTTCACCGTCCCCAACTGAGGCTCCAACAAGCCTACACTGACTTCGGCAAGGCGAGCCCATGGGACCTGAGGTAAACAACCCAGTTTGTTGATCCCAATTTGTGAGAAGTTTCGAAGGTTCTCCAAGAAATGTATACAAATTATACAAGGTGCTGCAGAATTCGGATAGAAATATATTTTGTTTGTGGAGTTCTCTTGGAGAGTAGACTAGACTAATCGAATCAAAAAACAAAAACAACTCATATGGAGTCATCAGTGCCAAAATACACAACACATCATCTAGCAGGGTGTCATGATCTCCAAAACCCCCGCCATGAATGTCCAACCAACCAACCACATCGATATCCCACCTGCTTCTTCACAAAGCTTCGGATTTGGGCCTCAATGGTGTTGGATTGATGGCAATTAGCGATACCTTTGATATCATCTGGTTGCTCCAAATCCTGGACAGAATCACTACCAAATATCATCCATGGTCAGTGAGTTTTCAGGTGAGCTTTTCGTTTCGTTGAATCTCACGAGCTTGACGTGTGCTGAAGCTTGGTGGCACCAAATTTCTTTCGACCTTCAAATTATATGTTCTATCGAAAGTCCCGTGGTACAATAACTTCAAATACACCTGAATAGCAATTCTGCAACTAATGATTGCAAACCTCCCAGCCTAAAAGACAAATGCAATAACTCTTAATCTCTTTCAAAGAGAAATCTGGCTGTTGGGTGGTCTGAACCTCCTATTGCTTGAAGACAACCGCCCGTTTAACGTCGAGGGTCTTTGATCACCAACTTACATCACACCCGTTGTAATTTCACTTTTTGGTTGTTCCTCTTCGCTTCTGAATCTGAGGAAATGACCAAATTGTCCTCAGTGCTTGTGCCTCGTGCCTCCTGTCAAAACATCAACAGAATCCATGCAACGGAAGGGTAGGCAGGATGTTCCAAGTTTTCACGATGTCATCACCCATTGAGAGTTCACCTTCAGTTTCAGCTTCATCTGGAGGGAGCATCTCAACTTGCAGTAAGCAAACACAACCTTTGATGGAAAATAAATACCAAATCTGCTTCAAAAGTCATCTCTTTGATGGACTTCGAACATGCAAATCTGAGGGCTATATTTAGTAGTATGGCACTTTGGTGTTTGCCTCTACATCTGCGCTTGCCAGGGCGTCCAAATGATGAGTTTTCAGGGTCAAAAATGACTTCAACCCCAAGCACATTTCAACATGACTTCACTTACGTTGCAGTCTCCTGTCCAGGTAGGCTCTTTACCTGAGTACATAGACAGCGTTGGTTTCAGGATGACATCAAAACTAGAAAGGATTTCAATACCAAGCAATGCTTGAATGCCAATGCAAATCATCAATTTTGAAACTTAAGAAAATCAAAAGACATTTAAAAAGTGAAATCGTTGCACCATATTAAATCCATATTGGCTCTATATATATATATATATATATGTAGGTCAAGTGTCATTGTTCCAAAAACACTCCCTGAACACATAGCATCCACTAAAAATGTCCATCCCCGGACTTCCAACTTCCAACTTCAAACCCCCCGGTGCAGCAACAGCGGTCAGCTGCGGTTCCGGACAGAGAGGCTGTAACCTCCACCATATCTGGCCTTCCAAAAATGGCAAAAATGTAGGGGTGAAGGATGGTGAACCGGTCAAGGAGATACACAAGAAACACAAGATGATACCAACAAAAATCGAAGCTGGAACCTAAATAATCAGAAGTGAACCAGACCTTTTTGAGGGCTCAAGCACAAATAATAGTGGATCAACTTGGTTTCCGGAAGCAATAAAAAAATCAATCGATGCAAGCAACTGTTTCTTCATAACAAATGAGGGAAAAAAACACTTCTCGAATCTCACCTGGTTGAAATTGAGATTGTTTCAGGTTCACATAGGGATGTCTCGCAAAACCAGGAGTCTCCAAAATCTAGAAAAAATCATGTAAAATCCAACAAAATCCAGTGGTTTCCCTACTCAAAAATGAGGCACCCTTGAGGCATCGTTTCCACCGCCGTTTCCCACCACCGCTGGAAACCACCCTTACCTTCAACTCAATGGGGCTCCCGAGGCATCGGAATTGCCCATGAACCTGGAATGGAGATGTTGATGGTTAAAGGTACCGGAGAAAGATATGGTTTTAAATACATCAATAGCTACGTTAAGAGATATATACAGGATGTATATATATATGTAATTGTGTAGATGCAAGTGATATACATATATATATGTACATACAATCTTCAATAATTAGTATGATGTAAGATGTTCAATTCAGATAATCATGATTGAATAACTGAAAATCCCGATGAAATATATATACATATAATGTCAACGAAATCTATCAGAGAAATATGATATTACAATGTTTCCTGGTGTGAGTATATGACCATCCACTACTTGGAGACGAAGCAAATGGACTCCTAAACGTTTTCAGGTCTATCGTACCGGGAAAAAGAGAGAGAGGGAGAAAGAGGTGATATGGCTACAACGCCTTGACTTATTTCAATAGTAATATTAGTACATATGTATACGGTATACAGTCTATTTGTATGTATAACATCTATATGTGTACAACGTATATGCAAAAACAGTCAAACAACATCTGTACCAATCCATTCCAACAGTTCATGCGCTTGCCAGGTCACCATGATTGTCAGGCGCGTGCAAAGAACTTCGCATTCCTGCAGTTTGGAGAAATCCAAAAAAATAAGTTTCCAGAGGAGCCTCTGAATCCCGGATTCAAAGGACAAACATCTTCCCGAAAGCACTTTTGTAACCAACTTCTCAAAATATACGGAGGCTTTTGACGGGTTGTTTTCAATAACAAAATAGGTTCGCTGAGTTTTAAAAAACTGATTAACAGCCATCCCTGCAAACCATATCTTAATGATGACTGTATACTTCCAGTCCAGCTCCAACATATATAGCAACTCCATGAAAGTTACTCTAAGCCTATAACGAAAATGCAGACAATTATATCAATGTACTTTCGCCAAAGGGTAAGTGATAGTCACTGAAAATCATTCTATGCCAATCACTATGTGTAAACCCACGAACTGATTCTAATATGTAAAATATACAGTATACATATGTATACATACTTTCCTCTCCATTCGTGTCCTCCATCGAATGACTAGTTAGTACCACAGCATGGCCACTCCGACGAATATCTCCAATCACCTTGTCACGTCGAAGTGTCAAATGTCCCGTGAGCACCACAGGTTGGTTCGTTGAGTAATTAGGACTTATTCCTTGTATTAGTAGCTGCTTCAACCTAAAAGATTCAGATTGAAATCACTACTAGCGACTAGCCATCCACTTTATGAAATTGTACGATAGTGTGGTGATGATGTTTTTTGTGAATTGTCCTTGAGAGTCCCTACGTCATGATCTGTCAAATCCTGCTGGGGAAAATATAGCTATAGAGAACATAACTCTGATAGTTGTTTGTACCATCTTCACACAAAGTCGATGAGTAAGACACACATGCTGACACATCAAAGCAGTTCTCTTCCCTATTCTTTCCATGAAATCAATGCTTTACTGCAAAAAATATGATAAAATTGATATGTATTAAGTATCAATTAACCTATAAATCTGAGATTATAGATTGAATCACACACCCATTTTTCAGAATTATAGATTCTCTAGATAAGTTCAAATTTACTAGATATATAGATTCCCCGCACCTTCAAAGGGGTGCCAAATTAAATGGTTCCGTTACAGGGTGTCACTTCACCATCCCTTTGGGTTTAACTGGCACCCCTTTGGGTTACAGGTGTTGGTCTAGATTCTTATAATTTAATGGCTTGTCCAACCCCCCCCCCTCCCCAAATATTCCGGTGTTCATTTTTCAAGGTTTAGGTCGGGATCCCCGGGCCCAAAACCATAAATTTCAACATCCTGGTAGGTGACCCCTCTATCCGTACCTCCCACAGGAAACGTCGAGCTCCCACCTGGTGTCACGGGAGATTGGGGCCCACGACTTAGGGACCTTTTCACATTGGGCCCGTTCGTTGTATCATTGAAACCGTTGTGGGTTGAATGAGTAAGGATACAGTAGAATCTATGGTTATGGTTTGGGATGAGTTTGAATCTGGTTTTTGTCGATCTTGCATACTTCAAGTAAATGACAATCAATCACTATAAGACACTATATATATATACGTATTTATAAATATATATATATATGTATATACATCGATGTTTGTAGATTTTGTTGGTATGTGTTGAAAACGATAGCCGTAAGAAGCACAACATGCACCACCGCCATACACTGAACAAAACACGGCGATTCTCGACTCCCTGGACCCGTGCTGTATACAAGCTGCAGTTTTTCAAGATCCTAGTGACTAGTGAAGTATATTATGCTAGTATGAGTCAAACTGTTAGGTTACAAATCAAATGTCGTCAGTGTACATTTTTTATGCAAGTCTCTTGTATAAATTTGGTCTCCAAATTATATAAACAAACCATGTTGGCAAAGTTACAACTTCCCATCAACCTGATATGGATGTTTCCAAAAATAAGGGTACCCTCCAAATCATCCATTTTTAATAGGGTTTTCCATTATTTTCACCATCCATTGTGGGATACCCCTTTTTTTTGGAAACACCCAAATAAAGATGCATAAAACCCTATAAATAATGGGATAAACTACCTATCAACTGGTGCAGGATTTCTTCCATCAACCTGATATCAACCGGGCTGTCTCTTTGTCTGTTGTGTTCGATCCGCTCCAGCTCCAAATCCAACTGCTGGGCAGCAGCACATCGACACCCGTTGAGGGTTCATCCAACAACACCACGTCCGGTTCTCCAATGAGCGCCAGTGCCTCGGGCGCTGAAGCAGATATAGCAACCAGGAAAAAATATCACATATGGGTGTTTCCAAAAATGGTGCTACCCCAAAATAGATGGTTTATAATGGAACAACCTATTAGAATGGATGATTTGGGGGTACCACTATTTTTGGAAACCCCCATATAACTGGGTATACTATGGTATAGCCGTATAGCTGCAATGATCATGGTACAACTATAGGTATAAAATGGTATAGTTTATAATATTGTATATGTATATGTATAATCACATAATATCGCACATATTTATAATACAGTTAGCTCCCAACGAGAGATTGTTTGCCAACCAGAGATTGTTTTTACTTTTTTAAATTGTGATTTTGAGTCTCTGAAAAGAAAAACACGTCCACAAAAAGGACATATTTCCACTATATGTCAACATCTCTTATCAAAACCGTGGGATCTGAGTCCTCTGCTGTGGATAGCTTCCGCTTGTTGCCACCCGAAAGGAATTCACACAGCTGATTCTCGTGTGCCTGACGGCACAGACGGCACACGCAGTCTTTGAGGGTTAGTTTTCGGGTTCGCCATTCCCCATGGCTGCTTAAGGAACTTCATTCGAGGAAAAGCATTACTTGCTTTGTGCTAAAGTCACATTGATGTCACAAAGGAGTGCTTCATCCATTCGCGAGGCAAAGAATATCTAAGCACTTTTATACACCTTCACACTCATTTGCGCCAGCAATTGCATGCAGATTCCCGGCTCTATTGGAAGTACCTTGTCTGCATGTGGATGCATCGTTCTTTTTGGGGGGGTTTTCCATGGCCTCCAAACACATCCTCGCAATCATCGTGTCTGCAACCGACCGTACATCACCCCGAGGCACACCACCTGAAGAAACATGCTCATCTGGGCTCCAAATACTGAAGATTCCTGAAGTATTCTCAACATCCTTGGTACACCAACCCATCCAATTAGAATATATTCTCTACCTACCATGTCCATGTTTCGTTGAGTCGATTCCCATAGGATTCCCGGACGAATTCGTGCGAAAAGCTGGATGGTCTCTCGCACCGTGAGTTTATCTGGAATGGCCTGAGTGACTCTCTACCCATCTGGTGCGGTGGTCTTTTAGTGTGATGGATTGGGTGATGGTGACATGTAATCAATCATACTTGGCTAATCTTAAATGGCAGTATCATGTAATATCATGTAATATCATGTAATATCATGTAAAGTCACGTAATACTATGTCATATCTGTTATATCACCACATAATCTCATATCATCTGTAGTATTTTTCCATATTTTTCCTATATTTCAATTGCTTGACCATTGGGATTCTGATTGCCACCAGCCGCACGGTCGCCCAACAGTGCATCCGTCAAGGGTGCCCCAAACGTCAAATTGAGGGCAGTAGCCCAAACGTCTACGTGCTGCATCACGCTGCGCCTCGCCGTGGTGTATGAATCTCATTCGGCTAGTTGGTGGTTTCAACCAACCCATTTAGAAAAATATGCTCGTCAAAATGGGTTCATCTTCCCCAATTTTTCGGGGTGAACATCAAACAATATTTGAGTTGCCACCACCTAGTAGGTGTTTTTTGGTGAAAATCACAAACAATGCCACAAAAGTTTTGTAAAACTTTGAAAGACATACATACAGTATATTGTATTTCCAATTTTGCTCAGATGCATCTGTATGTGCAACCAGATTTATACTTTGGTTGCTGTAATGGTACCAGAACTCAAAATAGTTTAAAAGCACCAGAAAAGATTCCAATTTTTTTTGATGGCTATGAGGTTGGGTCATCAATTTCACTTCTCTATGGAATTTGAGGATGCATCTGGGGTGAAACTCCAACGCCCAAAATTGGGGTGAAACTCCAACGCCATAGGAACCTGTTCTGCCATCTCATTCTTTGGCATTCTCATCTTGAAATGAAATAATTATATGAAACAATAAATAGATAAATATATAATATAAATAGTCCCACAGGAAATCCAGCAGCTGGCTTCAGCCCTGGTTGAAAATATATGAACATATTTGATAAAAATATGAGTCTTTGGATCATCTTCCCAAGTTGCCAAAGGGTTAAACAAAACGAGCATCCAACGAACCACTTCTCAACATCCTCCCAAGACCTGCTCCACCCAGCCTGAACGCTAGCACCTCCTACCAGCACATCTCCTTTGGTTACTTCCGTATCTCCTGTGAAAGGCTTTCCAACAACACCAGCCCTGCTGCCCTGCTGGGCCCTGGATCTGTTTTGAGTCATCAACCTCACAACCCCCTTTCGTCCTGTGATCATTCTCATGGTGGTGGTCTTTCCCGCACCATTCACGCCCAAAAGCCTGTGATCTGTGATGTTCATGTGGGCTTCTAATAGATGATTACTATAACTTGGGTCCTGCCAAGTTATACTGTAACAGTGAACTTTCATGAAGGTTAAGAAGAGGGTTCCCTTAGGTTCCCTTCACAAAAAATGAATAGACATTATGATTCACGCACTGTTCCAAAGTTTTGGCAACCACCAAACTATGAGGGATGTCCGATGTCCTATTGAAAATGGGGATTTCTTATTGAAAATGGATGAAAATGAGGGATGTTCCAAGTAGCAACCACCAGTTTAGTTTGCAAATGCTTCCATTCTCTTGCTGCAAAATTGAGGTATTGACCCGAAGCATTCCCCAGGTGGTACACCTCAATTGTCGACAGCCAGGTGTATGTCCCTCCAAAGATCGTTTCTGGGATGTCCTGGATTTGCTGTAAAAATTGAGGTATTCAATTCAGAGTGCTCTCAATATTAGCATTATTAGCTACACCGCACCCTGAAAACGAGCTTGGAGAAAGCGACCTAAAAACCTCCTTGTGACAGACGTCTCCAACGGAAGCTGGCTTCCGTTCGACAAAAAACCAGTGTGAGTAAATATCGAACCATACATCAGAGGTTATAAGAGAATGCTTTGTAAGCCAAAGTTTATCTGCACTTCCAAAAATCATCGGTAGCGAGCAAGGGGCCCGTCTCAAGAATGTGGAAGGATGTAGAAGTGGGAAGGCTTGAGATTGGAGGATGTCAGATCTTGAAAGCTAAGTCTTTTTGATGTATCCAAGGAGAGCTTTTCCTTAAGCCTGAAACACCATGAAACACAGGATGCCTTTGGCACAATGCGACCACGAACCATGGCCACTCATTGAGGATGCTTGAAATAACAGCTTGACTTGAATGTCTCCAAAAACAGCTCACAGTTGGTTCATGGAGGCAGGTAGTGCTACTCCAATTTTCATACTTTCCAACTTGGTTTCCAACCTACGCTGATGCCACGCACAGCACGGAAGGTAACTGGCAGTGCCGATCGATGATCCGACTGTACACCCCATCTGCTTCCCGTCAGGAAATTGGACAATCAAACACTCTTCGGATTCAAACCTACTTGCACACCTTCATACCATTTCATGGAACCATTTTGATCCCATTTCATCTTTCCCTTTTGAACTTGCAGTTGCAATTTCCTCCCTTTTGATTCGGGCAAGGGGTCAGAAACGAACGCCAAAACAGGTCNTTGGGTTTAGGGTCTTTCACATGCTAGACATACGTCGCTCTATGTTAAAGTATCCTTTAGGGTCTTACTTGGGGGGGATTGGGGACTGGGGTGGGGACTGGGTTTAGGGTTTTGGGTTTAAGGTCTTTCACATGCTAAACACATTTTTCTATGTCAAAGTATCCTTCACGGGCATGGGGGTCATTTTCAAACACACTGGTCACAGAGCACTTTTTCGTCCATTTTTACTGCCAAGGACATGGCTTTGGGCCCCAAGAAGCCGAGGGTCATCTCCAAACACACGTGAGAGGTCATTTTCAAACACAAAGACAAAACCCGGGAGTCATTTTCAAACACAGGCATACTTTCTCACGCCAGGAACAACATTTTTGCGACATCATTGGTAAAAACACGATGTTTCACGGCTTGCCTAAAATCTCGTGCATCCGTATCTGTTTTCTTCTAACTCTTTCTCTTCCTCTCTTCTACTCTTCTCTTCTCTGCTTTTCATCTTTCCATATTGTCGGACTTTTGGATCCTAAACTTCCTTTGAACATATATACATTTCAAAGTCTCCCGCATAGTGATTGATGACAGCACCTTCAGCCCTCACCAAACACTGCGGGCACGCAGACTCTAAGCACATCATACAACATTCAAAAACTCACAAAATCAACAAAAACCTGACAAAACCCTGTGGGCACGCAGAATGGCACGAGTTTTGGTAGGGCGGCACGAGTTAGGGCAAGTACCTAGTACCTTTCAGCTTCACCATTTTGGACCCCACCCGCAATGCCGGTCTTCGAAATGCAACAAAAAGCAATGAAGATCTGACTCCCACACGACACCACGCACACGCTAACAAAACACCTACAACATCAGGCCACGCAGAGTCAATGAATTGAAAAGAACTGCCTTGGTACTCCAAACTGCTGTAATTTGCAGAAGAAAAACATGTCTGACGTTCATTTTCGACCGCTTCGCGACGTTCAGCGGCGACCGCTGCACTGGTGAGGAAAAAGGGACAAATATGCTGCACCTGTCACGAAAAGTAAGCGCCGACGCAGCCCCACTGCTGTCCCTGCCAACACAAAACGATGTCCTGCATCCACAAATTCTGCTCCTACCACCAAAAAAGTGTGCAGGAAGAAGCATGTCTCCAACCACTCACGAGTTCCAAACGCTGCGCCTGCCACGCATCCCAGATTCTTGACGTTCATATTCGACCGCTTGTCGACGTTCATTTTCGACCGCTTTGCGACGTTCATTTTCGACCCCCCTCCCTTTTGATTCCCCTATGGGCCAGTCATTCAGTTCAAGACCTTTCATATATCTCCATTCTACCGCCCGTGCCTAGACGTTTGGAGCAACTGCAAACGCTGAAGCGTGCAAAACCTGGTGCAATCGGCTGTTCATGGGAGTCTCCACGTTAGTCATGAAAACTGTATAATATACATACGTCATATAGAATACCACATGAAAACTAGACGGCCCATGGTCTTTTAAACTACCTTATTGGGGAGCTTGTCCCATCTACCTTTACGTGCAGGACATGGTTGACAACTTGTCTTATTTTTCAATCGCGAGCTGTTTGCGAAACCCACTTTTCAATTCATACCTCGGTCTTTGATAGCCAACAATTCATAGGAATGATATGCAACCCTACAATGAAATCAAACCATGCAGTGATCCAAAGTACCCTTAAATGGTGTTTAGAAGTCGCTGTGTTTGGAAGTGACCCCAAAGCTGTGTTTGGAAGTGACCCTGGTACCCTTGCAAACACCAAAAGACTCGCGGATGAAAATTGAGAGGTCTCGTGAGTTTCGAATCGCATCCCATTTGGATTGGCTAGGTCCCAATTACCACCGCCAATTCACCTTCACCAACCTCCAATTTCCTGAATTCATATGAATTCATGGCATTGATTGGAGGATTCCCCTACTAGAGTTACCATTTTGAAGCACCCAACATGGCATCTTTCTGAGGCTTCCTACACTTCTCCAACTTGTCAAGTACGAGGCCATGTCGCGCCTTGCAGGGTGTGGATTCTGCTCTTGTTTTTGGCGACTGGTTGGTCATGTGAAACCATATAGGCTTTAGGATACGTTGGGAATATGAAGTAAGAATTAGTCGTATAGTCATAGTCAACATTTTAGGTAATATTTCAAATACTCAGGTAACGCTTAGTTGTTGGTTTGGGATGGTTTGGCTTGGTAGTTTTGAGGTGTTCCTTATAACCCTAGGCCCTAATACAATTCCAAAGAAAAACCAACGAAACAACAGGGGCAACCGTGCCACACTTGCACCTGGCCACTGTTACGCTCATTCTCGATGCGTGCTTGCTCTGCCAGCACTGCCTATGGGCGTTGCAAGTGGACAAAATCCTGCGTCATTTAGGGATGATGGATATCCTACTACAATACAAAATGTTCAACTTGTTCATAAAGTCTTGCTAACCAGTTGAATTTGTTCAACTAAATGAGATCAGTATAGAATCCGTGAATTTCACATGTTCAATCCATCCCAACCGGTACAGGATTTGGTTGCAGAATTGAAGGTTCAATTACCATTATAGGAATATCTACAATACTTTGTTTTGGGCATCATGTGCCTGGTTCCAAAACATCAACCGTATTACTACCGTATTCTTCTCCCAAATCCTTTTTAAAGGTCCTTTCATGTCTTGATTTTGGGGTTGGGGTTGGGGGGGTGGGAATCTGGGTCACTACCAGCCCGCCTCATCTGCCGTTGAATCCCTTGAGTCTCCCTGAGCCAATGCAGCCCTCAAAGCTCTGGAGACTAACCTGCGGCGGCGGTTTTGGTAAAACGTAGCGAAGAAAGGGGAGGTGAAATCGTAACAACCAAACATCGCCTGCCACATTATCTAATGTTCAATGGTTCAATGTTTATGTCAAAATATTGGGTGATAATTGGAGGATTTTTACATTTTGACCAATAGAAATCAGTAACATGTGGTAATCATAATTATCAAAATACATTCTTCACAGAGGCATCAAGTACACTGTGGCATCACGTGGCAATATTGGTGTACAATCTCATACACTAATTTTTGGGGAAAGTCTTGGCACTTGAAGAAATTCGTCTGTCCCAGTTGGGTTTCATCCGGCATTTCCATATTGGATAAGGTCCCCAAAAAAGGAAGCAATTACACAGGAAATTTTTGATGTAGGTACCTCACCCTTTCATTTGAGGACTCGTTGCATGCTCAAACAAAAGGAGGGTTTCAACGGGTTTCGAAAAACACCACAGGCAAATGAAACTTGAAACCTCTTGAAGAAAAAGGCCAAAAAAAGGCAAAAGTTGTATATAGCCTGCTGCTTTCTAAACAAGTTCACATCATCACATTCAGGGCATCCAATCACACCAAACAAGTCCCAACGAAACACTGAGGTGCAGGAGAAACAAATAGAAATGTAGTCCCCGAAAAATTCAACCAAGCAAAAGGATACAACTAACCAAAACGAAATCTGCAAATAAAACCACCCGCAAACCGGGTAGGTAGACTCCACATGCTGCATCAATTCTGCGAATCTCTGCCCCCGGTTTTCAACACCGGGCCTCTTCTTTTGAGCTCGCAAGAGACAATCCCATTCAATCAGCATGCGCCTTAGGGAGGTTTTGTCCCCATTGGAGAGTTGGGATTGTGTGTGGGGGATTTTTTTTGTCCCAATACCATGGTGGTAATAAATGTGTATAATGTATACATAGGTCGATCATAGAACATTTATGTATCCACGTGACAATACCTCATATAAGCTGATATATTCATGACAGTTTCGCTGGAAAAATAAGGCCAAACGATTCTAATTTTACGGCAAATTCCCTGAATGAAGGTAAAAAACAAAAGATTCCTACCCCCAAAATATGACGCCATATTTTTTTCCAGCCGGAGATACGAATTAATATAAAAAAAAACCATCATTTTTGGGATGATGTGTCACCAGGATGTCTGTCTAAGGAGCCAGGCAATGAAAACCAGACTGGTACCTCGGGAGAGACTTGACGTTTCCGGGGCAGATGAAGGGGAGGGAGAAGTGTTTGTCCTGCAAGATCGTTGGGTACACCCCGGAAGATTAACATGAAACCTGAGAATACACCCCGAAAGGAAGAGGAAAATCATCTTCCAAAACCATCTTTTTCAGGTTTTATGTTAATCTTCGGGGGTGTAATCGGTCCAAACGACATGAACTTTGGGTATCATGATGGGCTAGTTGGTGGTTGAACGTTTCAACCCATCTGAAAAATATGCTCGTCAAATTGGACATCTTCCCCAATTTTTCGGGGTGACAAATAAGCAATATTTGAAAACACCACCTAGTGGGTATAATGTATCATGATGGGTATAATACACCATCTTCATGTATCATGATGGGTATTCATGATCACCAACGACATCGATTGAATCAAGAAGGACATGTCAGAACTATGTAAACTCAAAACATCATCAAAACATCAGAAGGAATCAACTTTGGTAAAGAAATGCCAGAAATGAATCGCATGCCAATTGCATGCAAATCAGAGAAGAAATCCAAACAACATCAATGTGGAACAACTGAGAAGTGTACCATCACTGCCAAGTGCATCAAGTATTTTCCACAAACATCCCAGCCTGTCATGGTCTCACAGCTCCAACTTGCTCACCATTTCAATGGACCATGAATCTCTAGATGCCCAAACACCAAAAACGGTCCAAGTTAGCTGGTTTCTCGATCCAACTGCAAACAAACCGCAACTAGCATACAAGCATGTTTTTTGATCTTTGACAGCATATCTCCTTCAAAGAGACTGGCATTCAACACGGGCCGGTTCCGGCTGAAAGGGCTTTTCCAGCAAACAGCGCCATTGTCATGAAGGCAAACCTTGGCTCTCATCTCATGTCATATAGCCAATCCCAAGAGGTACACATGAGGTTTCGATCTGTTTGCAACTAACATGTTTCAACATGTTTGGTGCATTTTAAGGGAGGATTCCAAGATGCTGAGAAAAAAATCTACCCAACAGAATCTGTGGATTTTGCTGCCACATGAAAATGTTTCTTCAGGAAGACTTTTAACGTTTTTGTCTTCTGGTCAACGAGTTTCCCCGGGTCTTCGGACCCCAAATTCCGTGTAAGCAAAATTGGAGTAGTGATTCACGGCGATGGCCAAAAGGCTCCGGCCTACAAAGCTGAGCTTGGTTGAACCACGAGGGAAGGTCATGGGTACTGTAGGTGATCATCAACCCCACAAACATGAAACAGATTGAAACAGGAATTTTTGGAGCAGATCAAACGGTCAAATTCACCGGGCTTTCTTGAAAAAAACAAGTGTTGAAACCAAACTTTCTGTGACATCTGATGGTTTTTTGCCGTTTTGACCCGCCCGTGGAAAAATGACGACCCAACAACAACGATCGGCCCAACGGACCGAGGCAATAGTTTGGAAGGGCCCACGGAAACACAGCAGTTCCAAAGTCCAAGATTGGCCTAGGAAACCAAACGCATTCGGTTGGGCTTCATTTCACACCTGTCCAAGCTAAGCAACAGAAACAACAACATACTACGAGTACGATATCATGTAATATATATATATATATACATGGATGTTTCCGAAAATGGTGGTACCCCCAAATCATCCATTTTAATAGGGGTTTCCAGTATAAACCATCCATTTTAGGGTACCCCTATTTTTGGAAACACCCATATATGGATTACCCAAGTTGTCATTTTCAGTCTCTTGGGGAGCTACGACCATAAATAAGTTTTAAAAAAAATCAGTATGACGACAATCATGCAACTTCCATCATAAAATTCCTCTGCACCAAAGTAAGCGGCGCCAAATCAAAGACCAGCCCAACCAGCAAATATCCAAAAAATTATATTCAAAAAAACTCAACTGTTTTTAAAAACATGCCATAAACACATGTGCCTGCAAAAAAACATGACACTAAATGCTCATGCTATATGTAAGCCACAAATCCAAAAAAAAAACACACAACAACAACAAAAAGCAGTAAGAAGCCCTTGCTACTAAGGCTGCTGCTTCAATTCTTCCTGGTCAAAGGCCCTGAGCTCACAACATCCGTGGTGGAACATCAACATCGCGTATCTATGAAATAGTCCCTGTAAGAAGCAGAATGCAAAAAACGTAGCAATACCCGATACTGCCGTTGTAAGACACGCGCACTGTGTTAGACACAGCCTGCACTATGCAAAAATTCACGAAATCATGGTGTACTATAATTGACAAGAATATTTGAACAAATGATTGCATCTTTTTAGAACTTCAATTTTGGAGAAACCCTGGAAACCCAGCAGTTTGCACTGTTGCGGGTGGGGTGTTATCCCCAAAAGAAAACCCATGTTCCAAGTGTTTCCGAGGACACGGGCTCGAGAACAGCGATGGCCAAAGTGGAAATGGTGCCAGTAAAGATGTTCAACTGAGCAGGTCCGTCCGGAAAAAAAAACAGGTAGCTTTTGGTAGCACTTGCAGCTGTAATTTTTGCATTCTTTGGATGATAAAAATCATGCCAAATGAATGATAATGGTTGAATCCTCTATGTACTATGTGTATATCATTTAACTATCATCGATCTATTGGATCAAACAGTAGATTCATGACACATCTGCAATCTGATTCTGCTTCCAAGATAGTGATGCGCTATCGGTCGGTGCTCGGTCTATGACCTCAAGCCACATAGTTCTTCTATGGAAACTTTGATCCTTATCAAAACATGTTCAAAAAACTAGTATATTTGTAATCTAGTAAGCTATCGTAGTATAGCATCACAGTATTCTAATAGTATGTCAGTCTCAAAATCCGCCGGCCTTGCCGGCGTGTCTAGTGGTGTGGGGCTTGATGACGGATTGCTTGTCTGTACTTTGCTTTTGCTTATATANTTGTTGCTGTTGTTATTGCTGCTGTTGGTTGTTGCTGCTGTTGCTGTTGCTTTTGGTGGTGCTTCTCGCCATGCTGCTGGCAATGGAGAGAATGGTGCTGTTGTTGCTGCTGCTGCTTTTGGTGGTGCTTCTGGCCATGCTGCTTGCAATCTCAAGCCCAGCAAAGGCCGGCGGCATTAGCCGGAGGCTGATAAATATCCAAACTAGACTTGTAGATGCTTATGGTTTAACGTTACACTGATATACGTACATATTGACTTCTCTTATGGTTATACCAAGGCAATGCCCAGCAAAAACTTTCCAATGGGGTTCCTTAGATTGTTGCTTTATAGTTCCTCCGAATTCTTGAAAATGGGTTACCCCCTTGGACAGGAACCCCTAAATAAAGATGCTGTTGTTGTTTGATTGTTTTAATACTCCACCCCGGCAGATCATGGTGAGTTTTTTTCCAAAAAAAAAGTCCTTGCCACCAAGTTCAGCGGTACATCAACCAGCACCGCACTGTTTCGGCACTAAGGTCATGGCACAAATCAGCGTGACATAAGCTGTCGAAGGCACACTAAACGCAGGCTCAACGCAATACATGAGTGGCGTCATACCTCGAGGGTTCAACGGAAACGAAAACTTCAATTCAGGTCAGAAATCACGGTATGGTTTTATATGCTGTGTAGATTTGATGATTGTTTTTGATGGTTGCTTGACGGTTGCTTGATTGATGATTGTTTTTGATGATTGTTTTTGATGGTGAACTATGGTGAACTGCTATTGTGCTTAGATTTCAACAAGATAATTTTATCGGGTGGCCAACTCCAATGAAGCTATTGATCAGGATTGACAGAGGCAACTTCAAAATCTTGCGGAGAAAAAAAACGCTTGAGAAGGATGTGTGGAAAGCGAGTGTTGCCGAACTTGGAAGAGCAGTGTGTAGAAACATAAACAGCCAAATAAATGTGTGAGGTGTAGCAGTATCTAGCAGGGGTTGCAGGTCACAGCAAAAATTGTGGAGTTGCAAGATGTTTTTGCTGAGAGCCCTACATGCTCCATAGAGGAAAAGTACCACGATGATAGCCTCATCGTCACATTCGCTCACCTTTTTCTTCCAGTCTGTCAAAATTAGTTGTACAAATTCGGTTAAAAGAATTTGTTCATACGATGTCATAGGGTTCCAAAATCTATTTCGTGAGTGAGGAATTGTTGAGAATTTTCACTTGGCTCTCCCGGCAGGCAAGTTGTCACCAGAGTATGCCATGACCTCCGGGGAGTTCCCCACTGACCCATCGGAAAAATCCATCATTGCCATTCCATTGCCTTCCTCCCTCCTTGCAATCACTTGAGACTCAAGCCGCCCCTTTAAACAAAAATGGATGGTTTTTCAAGTGGGTGGAAACTCCTATCCACCTTGCCAACTTCGCCCGCACCTGAAATGCCAAGAAAATCAGCACGCAAAGAATCAAAGGAATCACAAAGTTCACCACATCCCAACCTGGCAGGTTTGCCGGGTTTTGTTTGCGACCACCCCATTGGTGTGTGTGTTTTTGTTACTTTAAAAAACCACAAAAGGGATATGAAAAACTCAAAAAGTATACGGTAAGGAGTTACAGGAAAACACAAGAGTTCCATGTTTTCTTTTTCCAAAAAAATCCATGTCAAATCTAAATTGGGTAGTTTCAATTCACACCCAAATCTTTTTGGGGAAGTTTTCCAGGTCGCGTAACTCGTTTCGGAAACATTTCCCTGAGCTCAAGGACAATAGTTACCAAACCAATAGAGTAATGGAGAAATACCTCACAGAGTCGATAGAAACTGCGCTTGAAACGTTGAAAGGGTGAAACATTCTGACAACAAATTCTGGAGGTATTTGAACAAAAAAAAACTCTGCCCCCCGGTTTGACAATTTTCACAAGGGGGAATATGCGAGATATGCGTGTTGCAGTTTAACTTTGGGGTATGGGTAGTTTACGCTGAAACAACTCAGTGCCACCGGATTGTTTGTTGCCGGGGCCCGGTTTATGATTGGTGTACCTTGGGTTTATAAATCTTATCAAATCTCAAGTCTATGATGGTTTTTGGTGATAGGAATGCAAGTCTACTTGGGTTTCTTCTTGCCGAGGGCTGAAGGGAAGATAAAAAGTCGGTATATCCCAGCGCAACCAAAAACTATATGGCACTTTGGGAGTTTCATGGAGTTTCCTTTTATGCGAATGACGGAGCTCGACTACCGAAAAACCGGAAAGGCCGCGTCGTTTGATGTTCACTGCTTCCCCGAAGCATGCTGAATAAAGTTTTGCAAGTTTTGCACTTTCTTGACAAAACCATAGGCACCCCCACCAGTCAGCAACTGTTGATGCCTTGCCAGTGCCAGTGTTTCATTTCCCCGACGTGTCTCTGGGTTCACACAACATCTAACATCACAGGAGTCGTGAAGTCATGCCAGAAAAATGCTGTGGAAAGGGTACCTTCATTGCCTCATTGCCAGTCTCTTGATGTTCTTGGATACCGCACTTGCCATTGCTGGACTTCTCATGGACAAGGTATACCAGGAAGCTCGCAGGAATGAAGCCCATGGCCAGAATGACTGGGCACCAACATATGGCGACAAATGCAGGCAGCCACCAATGTCAATTGCTATAGGGGAAATATCAAAATGCTAAAAGCATTTTGAAGTTCTCTTCAAAGCTTTTCTGAGGCGGCCTTTTTTGCAGGATTGGCCTATGTTTACTCTCACTCTCAACTATATAAAGAAAAGGTCATGCTCTCAATAAAAGAGTCAGGCTTTCCTATCGTTTCATGCTGGAAAAGCAAAAACTTCCAAATTTATAGGGAAAATGCCCAATAAATGCCCATTATATAAGGTGTATATGGGGTTGATTATTAAGGGTACCATCACCTGGGTACCACCATTTTCCCTATGACAAATGCTGGCCTGTCAATGCCACAAACAGATCTGTGAGTACTTGACTGCCTCCAGTTCAGGCAAGCCGTTCTGACCAGGTCGTTCCCACTGTGGTTGTAACATTCCAAACACCGAACACCTATGTGTATATCTATAGTCTATGTGTATCTGTGATTATTTATTTGTGTATTTTAGAGTATGCATTACAGTATCATGTGTACTTAGTTAATGTAATTGAAGTTATAACATCTGTATGTATATATATATATACATGTACTATACATATACATGCATATACGCATGTTCCTAATTCATGAAATACCTTCGTGTACAGTGTACACCGAACTTGGCGAGTGCTGACATCGGATGCGCTACTGTACACTCCCCCTCAATGTACTCAAAGATTGTTTGGTGGTTCTTCAGTCTATCAGCATGTTCTTTGCATTACCCAATCTTTCAAAATATCCAACAAATGATTTTTTGCTGGGTTACCACCGCCATTCAACGAAAAAATCCTTTCGACAAATTGCAACGTTTTGCTGAAGTTGAAAACTGCCTCCAGTCATCTCTTCTTGAAGAAGCTGTTGCGTTTTTGGCAACGGATGGCTGGATACCTGGCAGGTTTGAGGGGCAAACGGAATCGAATTTCCATGGAAGAATTTCCCGATGTTCCCATTTTTTCCCCGGACCTCAGAAGCGACTGAAAAACCCTACGTATTGTATGTATTGTATGTGTTGAAAATATGTACATGTAAAGTAAAGTAAAGATAAACGTGGAACAAAAATGAATATTACTTGTCAAGGGATATGACCCCGATATATCTGCCTATTAAGGTCAGTATTGTAGAACAGTTACTATGCAATGGGTGCGTTGCAGCTCACTCTTCGCTCACTTTTGGACCTAACCTCGCAATCTCAGTAAGGTCGGTGCCTTGAGCCAAATGGGAAAGATAGGACGTCAAATATGTACATATGATGTACATATATAGGGTACATGTATGACACCAGTTCTGTTAACACCCCCCACGGCCGTGTCGGTAACGGCCCGGGCGATCTATACAGCTGGGTCACACAGACGTCTTTGTCCACTATTCGGCTCATAGCTTGAAATTTCTCACTTATTAATTTGACTGTAGGACGAGTACAACATCCTTTTCAGTCTCATGCAAAAGGGTATACTTCAATCAGTGAACTACCGGAGAATTCCAGATAATTCAAGATCTGATAGTACAACGTCTTATAGGACTGAAGAACTTCAAGTCCAAGCGTAATCGAAATCAAAGAAAATACTCGCCTAACGCATCTACGGGAACACTCACAAGTGGGTGAAACCTACGCTACGCCCGGCTCTCATATCTTCTCTTCCATGATGTAGCTATCGTGGATAGTAAGTCCAACTTCGATCTCGATCATTCCTCCTCGACCAACTTCTGCCCTTTGATCTCCCCTTGCCACGACCCTTATTTTGTGGCCCATAGTCCCACCTACCTCCCCATTGATTCAACTGTGGGTTGACTGGGGTTTGTGATGACTGTGCAGTATCACTGGTAGTGTCTTGGTCGGATGTGTACGTGCCATGTCCTCCTCCTTCGGCTTGCATTCTTGGCGATGGAGGTGGAGTAGGTGGATTTGGCCTTGCCGATGAACTCGACGATGGCATGGCTTTGGGAGCAGGCGATTGCGGCCGTGATTTTGCCGCTGGTGGTTTGGGCACTGCTTTAGCGCTGGCCCCTACTCTTTCACTTCTTGGTCTAAGATCTATATTGGGCTTTTCTGGCGCTCTTTCGGACTCTGGCAGGTCGTACTTCACTCCACCGGGTGCAAAGACCTTTATTCCCTGTTCCCTTGGTCTGGGGGTTTGCTGTCTATCTAGGGGTTTGGCCTTTTGGCTGTGTTATGCCTCAATGGTGGTTGCTGTGGCACACATAGACACTAATGTTTGCGCCATGGTTTTTGCCATGCTTAGACTGCAAAGGCTAGAGTAGTCTTAGTCTTGCAATCATTTGCAATCAGTGGCTACAAACACTGCCAAGGCAAACGCGCATGGAAAGAAAAGCTAACATCATGTGAACCAACCCCTTCAATGTTTTGTATTGCAGGGATGGGTTCCAACTATACGGTCTAACCTCAAGTTTTCTCGAATTTTTGTTTGGCCCCCCAAAGTCCATGGTCAAAACACTGGCCACGCTCTATATACGAGAACACATCTGGGACGACTTACATGGCCAAAATGGCGCTGAGACATATCTCATCATGAATTTGGGCATTGGGGTAGAAAGCGTGATTTTTAATTGGTTTTCTCCACACTTCTATAGAATTTTGAAGCCAAACCTTTGCCGTAGAATGCATACAAATGTTTTCTTGAAAATCACAACCCATAGGCTCATGGTCCCAAAGAAACCAAATTGCGGGGCACGCCGTATCCCAACGAAAAATAATCAGGAATCCTCTTCGGAAAACAAGGGATGTATAATTATGAATAATTCATATGTCCAAGGGATTCCAAGGGTGCACTCGTTTTAAAATTCATTGGCCATTTTTCAACTCGCCGCCCGCGAAATTTTGGAGCAAGATTCCCTAGCTTTACAAAAAGGCCAGGGCCCCAGCAGTGCTGTTTGAAAACCCGCTGAATGGTAAGATAAAAGATCTCATTATGAAAAAATGTTGCCAGATAGAAACAGGGGAGGTTTCCAAATATCATCTTCATAAACATTGGATGGGGTATTCACTGGATGGGGTGTTCACTGGGGCCCGCTTGGTAGCTACAACTGCAGAGGCCACAAGCCCAGCGATGCCACTATCACGGCGTTCCACCTGAGGACGGCTGTTGGGTGCCATCAGTGGTAACGGATTTTCAGATTTCAATTTTAGAATACCCACATTATCCCCCATCAATTGCCCAAGAACTGGTGAATAGTGATGTAAGACTAAATTCAACTGATGTGGGGAGAACCCTCAAAACAACATCTAGATGTTAAACCCCTGGAATTGGGAACATTTGGGAACATGTTGGTGGAAAGTCTTCCCCTGAAAGATTATTAAGGTAATATGTTTGCTGTTGTGGTTGGAGTTAGTGGGGTTGATGTTGGTGCCCCTGTTGAGAACCAAAAACCATTTGCTGTAGATGTTTCTCCAATGGAATTGGCAACATGCTGGTGGAAATTGCCCCCGGAAAGACCCTCAAGGGTAATGGTTTTGCTGCTGTGGTTGGGGTTATATAGTATTGCTATTGGTGCCACTGCTGTCCCATCAACATCCATCAACGAATCAACGATTGGACGTGGATCACCCGCCATTTTTTGGCGACATCTTGAACCTCGGAGATGGTGTAGCCAGGGGTCGCATATAGATCCCCCTGGAACCAAAAAAACTCCAGACTGCCGGAACCAATGTTCCGTTGGCCACGCCTGAGAAGCGTAGACTTCCTCTGTGGTTGAGACGGCCTCGCCTGACAGAAGCGAGTGAAGCGTTCGAGCTTGAGTTTAACGGGACAGTCCAAAAATGAAAGCCAGTGGATGGCTCCTTGGATTTTGGGTTTTGTTCGTTTTGGATGGGTCGGCACATCGAGGAGGAAGAGACGGACAGAATTGGATTTCTCGCGCAACTGCATTTTATCATTCATTACTATAACTATAAGACTATTGAACCAATGTTCACTCCCATCATGATCTTTATTTAATCTTCAAGTTTTGGTGGGAAAAAACAATGAACCAATTGGTCCATGTCAAAAGGGACACCCCAACAACACCCCAGCACCTATGGCCATCAAATTGGGCTGCAAAAGGCGAAGTTAGAAAAGGGAAATCACCTGCGCATGGGGGCAATGAAGGTCATTTGGAAATAGAAATAAACCGTGTCAGCAAGATCAACTGGTATCAAAGTATCAACTGATTGATGAATCTGAAGCAAATCGGCCGTGACTGTTTGTCAGAACGATCCACGCTTTTTTCCCTGACCTCTTGTGATACAGTTGGGCTCCCAGCTACTGCCACCGCTGCTGTTGGAATGATGGGTGAAGAAACAAACCTGGGAAATGAATTATATATGATTTACACCGATAACTTTTACTGTATATATCCTGAATCATATTTTTCCAGAAAATCGGTTTGAACAGTCTGAAGCGGTACCGGATTCGTCTGAAACTGGACTGTGCCCATGTATTTTGAATCTGTTCTGTTGAAGAATAGCTTTTATTGTTTTGTTATTGTTTCCTACCCCAAGCCAACATCCATGGGCACAACCCCCAATCACCAATCAGTCACATCGTTGCCGGTTTGGAGCAACTATCACTCCACATCTTGTACCTGCGCGAGGCCAAGTACCACAGAGTATGTATAAACCCACAAACATCAACACCACTGAGTTTTTTCTTGCAAATTAGGATGAATTGGGACTGGTTGATTTTCGGGGCCTCATCATCATCACCCTCTTCTTCCTCTTCACCCTCATTCTCAACATCAGCTTCGCCCAAGGGTTCTTCATCGGGAGGGTCAACAGTCAATCCCTGCTGTTCTCTAATCATCGAATCCTAGCGTAGTCAGTGAGGGGCTGAAGTGTTGGGACGATTGGGATGATTGGTGATTCAAAAACCAAAGGAGATCTACAATGCAACAAGTCTTTGGGAGTACTGTGTGAACGAGCAAGCTGTTGAGATGTAACCCAAGTTCCTTCAAAGCTTCAGCCGCTTGAACATTACCACCAGTCCGTTTCAATTCATCTCGGATAGCCACCTGAACAATTTTGTGGCATTCAAAGTAAATGGTCACATGGAAGTTTCCCTCAATGTGTTGAAAGTTTTGAATGTCAAGATGTCCAGGAGTTTGAAATTAAATACCAAGTAACAGCAATCTCCTCAAGCCGCTCGTCAGATACACGCTCTTGAGGCTTCAACTTAGCACAAAGAAAATCATGGGGTAAAGAACCAAATGGAAAAGGATCCAACAATGAAATGCACCAGCTTAGGAAATAGAGATGAAGCGCAGCAACAAGTTGAGACATCACAAGACTGTGCTTCCGAGTGGCAGTCATCTTTTGTTTTCCATCAACTTTAAATCCATAGATACCTGTCGCCTTGTAGAAACATTTTCCAATCGAAGCTTCCTTTGGCTTAGCAGGCGGCTTAGCAGCATTCTTAGCAGATGCTGGTCGTTTCATTGGTGGATCCAAAGTTCCCACCGCAGGGCGTTTCATAGGAGTGGAAGGGGGTGTCTTCTCCTTCATAGCCTTCATAGGACTGGAACCTGTTGGTTTCTCCTTCATAGGCTTCACAGGAGTAGAACCGGTTGGTTTCATCGCTGGTTTCTTTTGTGTATCGGGCGGGGCAGTCTCATCATCAGACAGTGCATCAACTGGCCTAAACATGCTTGCCAAAAAATTATGCAAGCCACTCATTCTAAATCGTATAAACTTCGAGATTGCAATGCTACGAAATTCATCACAAAGTCAATAGCAGAGACAAGCACCTAGACGCAATGCATAAGCACCATGTTGTCCACAAAGTTGTTTTCCGGATCCACGCGACGACTTTGGATGATATTGTGCAGGTGGGGTTGCCTACAACTCAATCCTCCCGCAAAGCATTGTTTATGACAAGTGTTGTTGTATTAGCACTCACAACTTTTTTATAGGAAACAAATTTCGGAAATTGAATATCACTTTTTTGTTTCGGATTGAATATTGTCAAAATTCCACCTCCAAGAAAAGGCCATTGCCATGAACTTATTTCAGTTTCATAGCCTGGCCAGGCGCGATGGTAACATCACCCAAAAGAAAGAACTTTGGCTTTGTAGGAGAAACGACGGCTGGGCATTCTTCGCCCACTTGAACCTGGGGGAAACCGTTGTTGAATAATGTCTCACATGATTTTGGGGAAACAACACATAGTTACTAGTTATTTTTGGCATTTTTCTCCTAAATCCAGCCTCCCACACAACGTCGCAATGGCTGGTGCGCGGAAGAGCGTTGAAGCGGCCATGCCATACGGCGCCGAGCTGAGTGCTCCGACAATTGGTCTTGTCCACGTCACTCGCAAGTTCTTTTGGTTTGTAGCAATGGATGTTGACGTTTGGAGTCACAAGATAGCGGTAGGCCAAGGCTGCTTCAGCACCCACCTTTCAATGTTTGTTTCAGGGTCGAAAACGAGACCAAAGCTGACTGACCTACTATACCACAATTCCGTTTTGCATACTGGAGTTTTGAGTTTCAATAGTTTAAATGGTTTAAAGTTGGCCTGGCCTTGACTTTCGGCCTCATCACATGGTCCACCAGTTTTGCCTCTGTGATTCCTCTTTCTTTGGTCACATGACACATCACATCAGCAAGCGTGCAAAGCTTTTTGGATGGTGGGTCTCCGCCAACGAGGCAAACCAAGACCTTGTCATCAGTGAAATGCCAAGGCACATACTCGGGCATTGCAGACACCGTTTCTGCAGGGTTGTTGTGGTGATGTCGAAAGGTTTTTGGGGTGTAAACTTTACTTTACTTTGTTAAAATCGATTGTTGGAATTGCGGTTTAGAATGCACCCCCTCCTGCAGCAACTTCCACCCAAGCTCCAGTGTTGAAGCCAAACAGCTCACCGTGGGTCAAATCTTTCTGGGCGTCCGATTTGTTGACATCCCTGGTTCTCGAGCAAGTGCGGCAGCCGCTGCCACCCTAAGTATTGAATAGACGGCGGTGAGATAATGGCCAATCATTTTTTGGATATTTTTGGTATCCTGTTTGATGAAGGGTTAGTTGAAAAACACCAAAACCCTAATCTACTTTCTGCGGGGTAAATAGCCGAGAAACGTGTTGCTGGCCTCAAACTCAGTCACTGGAATTGCATCAATTGAAATCCGCTTCCTGAAGTTCACAGGGACCTCACCATTCCAATCTGGGGAACCATGGGTGCGACTGGGGGTTGGAGATCCAGTAGTTGCAGCCGAAGATGTTGTCCTTTGCCCCTGAATTGCCTTCAAGGCATTCTCCACTTTCACATCTTCTTTCAGGGACGATTCAATTTCCTTCAAAAAGGAAGCGCCAATGCTTTGGTACTTCTCCATCAGCAAATCCGGTATCCTAGGTAGGTCAAATTGAGGTAACATTTGTGTTTTCAATGAATGGTTTGGAATATTCCAAGATGTGAGGGAGGGGTCACAAAAACAAAGAAAGTTATCCCAATCAAAGATTACTATCATATAACATCAATCCCAAACTCTTCACCTCACCATCAGCCAGTGTGAGAACTTCCAGACTTGGTGGTTCTTCTTGAAAGGCAGCCTGGGGCCGGCTTGCGGGTCCAGCCTCCGATGAAACATCCCACCACTGGGAGATGCCACGCCCTGCAATTGTGTCCCGGCAGGTTTCCATGTGGTTGTGCTGGTCACTGTGGTAGATTCCCAAGAAGCTTACATCATAGGCCGTGGCCTCAGGGGAAGCCTCCAACAAAAGCTCTCGCTGAAGCTCCCAACAGGCAAAGCTCATCTCCGAGAACCTAGCTCGACTTGATGTTTTCTCAAGTAAAGAAAGTCGTTGTATAACTGTTTCTTGACACCACCCACAAGGTTAAAAAGACAACATTGTCCCAATATTTCTTGAACCTCCCACCTCGATGGTAAAAGATCAACGACGAGGATGGGCTGCTTCAAAGGCTGCACATCCACACCATCCAGTAACTGCAGCAGAACTTGTTTTGCAGCAGGAACCCCACGCTGCTGGACCTAGATTCTAGATCCCACTTCAAAGCCCAGATAAAAACAAACAAAATCTATACCACATAAACTGAACAAGTGTATCCCATCTAAGAGCCGCAGAAAGCCAAAAGTTACATTACCAAGGTACACGCCACGCAGGTGTCAAAGGACGCTCAGCATCGGGGTTCTGCAGTTCAACCACTCCGGCACGTGGAACTTGTGATATGACCCCCATCAAAGCTTTTGATTTGGTGAACGCGAGGGTTGCATGATGTCCACCCAGGGCGGCCATGCCTCAGAGAAGCATGGAATGAAGGAAACATCAAAAGAATTGGGTTGGGCAAAAGAAACAAACATATTCTTTTCGATACAAACAGTTTGGGGATAGAATATTTACATGATTATTTCTTGCCAGTGACACTGCTGGCTCTTCTTCCTTTTGTCTCCACCGTGACCAGAATCTAAGAAATTGACAGAGATCTTATAAGTATCCAGAACTGCCACAATCTTGTCCTCAAGAAGTCTCCGGTTTTGAATGACCACATTCTTTGTCGTTGAGCTGTGGTACTGCGGAAACATGATGAATCCCATGGTGTTGGAGTTGCCCGCACAAACAGACTGAATGAGGCCAACCGCTTCATCAATAGATAGTACTCCTCATACAATCAACTGGGTTTTTCATAGCTCCACTGCTTTTGGGGATATCAACAATGTCATAGCTTTTTTTCAAAAAAACCAAGGGACGAGATGGCCAAATTGTAGCATCCAAAATCAGGATGGTCAACCTCAGATCATAGAGATTCATAAAGTGAGAAAACAAAGAACAAGTCTCAAAAATGTTTCAGGAGGGCGGTGTTACAGTGTTTGGGAAAATATGGTGAAATATTCGGTAAATTCAAACTCCAAGAAACCCAGAGTTGCCCATGTTGGCTTGCATTTGGACAATGGTGGGATGTGCTGCAACCAAACTCGAAACCCCAACCAACCGGTGTTTCTTCTCCATGAAATCATCAACGGTCTTCTTCCCGCGTTGGAATCTATCATTCAAAAATTTGAAGTCAAGAGGCCCTGCCAACAGGGCTGGGAAGAGATCAGGTTTTATAGTCAACAATTTGTGGGAAACGGAACAGTGTATATTTTGTTTTCCCCCTGTATCCTATTGCCGAGCCCACTATCCCACCTGTTGTCCAGCAAAGATTTCAAAACGGGCGGACCATTCCCGCAGCTTCTGAACATCACCTTCTAGTTGCAATTGGGTCTGTTGCCATGTAGTGGACAACAGCTGGGCACTCAACCTCAAACAACAAAGATCCCACAACAAAAGGAAACAAAGATCCCACAACAAAAAACCAACTGCAGCCAAAGGACTCGGCTGCTTTCTTGCTCTTTGACTGATCCACCTGCCAGGCAGCTTTGGGGATGGGGTTACAGGAACAATGGATTTCCATATTGTTTGGTGGAAGAAGATCACAACCAAAACAGGTATTATATGATAAGCGCACCTGGCTGTTGAATTTTCCCAATGCGTTTGCAAAGATCGAGATAGAAGCCAGATCAGCCGGTGGCACTGTTGTTTCTAGCATTACCGTGATGTCATTGTCCCCATGACGCAAAGCAAACCTGACACCATCCCGACCGTTTTGCAAGTTGGCTATATATAGTGTTTTTGAACCACATATATCTGATTGAAGTCACCATCATGCATGGACTTTTGTTTTTTGATTGCAATATCACACTTCTCCAAGTACGAGGAACGTTTTCTCAATTTCGGGCAAGTGAGATCCAGCAAAGGCAGAAGGGACCAACGTTTCGAACCGCTCCACGCATGCCAGGTACCCACCACAGACTTTTTGCAAGGACTCCTGAGTTTTTTTGGCCGCAGGTTCCAACTTGGCATTGAAGTGTGAAACCACGTGATATACATTGATGTTGAAGTCAGTAACTAACTCAAATTCCACAAGTACAATGGTACAATTCCGATGAGGATCCAACTGCGCAACTCCCCAAGCTTTCCGATTTTTTGGGGCAATTGATGTCCAATCCCTTTCCATCCGCATCACCAATAGACCCAACAACTTCTCGTTGTTTGTCAGATGATGCTGCCAAGGGAGGGTCACCCCAGCTGCAGAACAATGGTTCAAGTTCAGTAGGTTGGCAGCAATGGCTTCGTGGGTCACAAACTTCGGCATGGTATGAGTCCTCCCAACAAGGATCAAACATATTTTGCTAAACCTGACCACTTGTGCATCCAAGTAAGCAAAAAAACAAGAATAATGTATGTCCTCATGTCCTCACCAGATCCGTCAGAGCTGTTTTGACAGCTTTCGGAATGTGCCGAAGTAGATTGATAGCCGCACCGCTCTCCATGGGTCCAAGAGCATAGGCCGAAGCGAAGCTCGAAGCAGTCTCATGCGCCTCCAAACAGGAAGAAACCACAATTTTCCAAGTCTAAAGGACAAGAGGGTTATCACTGTTACAGTTCAGGGATACTATATGTATGAATGCTGAGCCTGCAGGGATTGCGTGACTGCCGCATCCGAGTGTCCACATCGCGCTAAAAACTCCAGTTGATGAACTAGATTGAAAGCGTTTGGGCTCCGCCGAATTTTGGATGACACCAGCCCCACACCTTAAAGAGCAGTGATTCATGGCAGAAACCAGTCTTTAAACAACACCACATCATTTGCGTCGAAAAAACTAATACTCTGAGGAAACTGCCACGGTTGGTGCTTACCACCAAGGATTCATCATTATCCACTGATGTTGCATAGATGCTGGAGAAAGACCTCAGAAGTATACTGTAGATTTCCAATCTATGGGGTCAAGCAAGAAAATAATGGTAATCAAATTCATGAAGCAGCAGCCCATGCCAATTCCCTGCTTCTTTCTTGCAGGACAAGATGCTTCCGAACTTCACTTGGCAAGGCCTCTGCCGGAGGGAATTGAAGGCAAACTATTGGCATTTGGTTTGGGGGAAATTTGAAAATTCATGATGTCAACAGCTTTTTCGGGGCCTCAAGCATTGATGTGTTTTCGAAGCACGCCCACAGAACAGCAAGGCAGCACACTCCACGGTTCCACCCTTTGACCATGAAGATTGACTGTGGTTTTACAGCTTCACTCAGAACCATGCCGTCCAAGTCAAGGGCAGGTTCCATAAGCCAGTCACTTCGCATATATGTGCATACCACCTTCTCTACTCCAGGAAGGTCAGCGTTGGTGGTCATACCATTCAAGCAAATAAGCTGGGCAAGGGCATGTTGGATCTCCTTAGGCCCCATCCAATGTGAATGTGGTTTGGTGTTTGGGGAATAAGTGTCAAAAGTTTGAAGAAGATGACTACTAAGCTCCAATCCACGTCAGAAGTCCCCCTCAACCCGTAGTCCAATCTGTGAGGTAGGTGGAACGGTCGAAGAATCTTGGCCCCCGTGGTCTTCAGATCAGCTTCTGTGATGTAAGACCTCATCATCATTGAAGTTGGAAAAGGTTGGCAATGTTTTATTTCAAAGCTGAGCCCGTGACACACCAGCTTCAGCCGGAAAGGAAGATTCCAGCCATGAGTAGAATTTGGAAGCGTCCTCCTATCATGATGGGTTCAGGGTTATAACTTCATAAAACATGAAAAAGACAAGTCCATGTCCTTGATGGAAAGTCGTTCACCCAAGTACATGTCGTAGGCCTTCCCATTCAAAGAAGCATGCCTTACCGAATTCAGTGGTGGTTTGAGAAAAATCACCAACAACATGTAAAGATATTTTTTGGCCAAGCTGTGAAAATAACATACAATGACGATGTATGCATCACAGACACCAGTCTTCAAACATCTTCATGTGGGGCTTGGCCAAAGTATCAGGAGGCAAAGCCGCATCCCCACCAGCACCCTTCTTGGCCGATTTCTTGGCGGCACCCGTAGCCCCGCCAGAGGAAGATCGTTTCTTTGGAGCCATGACCTGGCCAAGGAGGAGTTGCCCAGGAATACAGGGATGTGTAAAAAAAGGTATCCTTTGAATATTAAACACTTGTGTGGGAAGAAACTTGTTCAACATAAACATGTTAAGGGAAAAAGTGTTGTGACGAAATCTCCATTCCATCTCGATTATCTATTCATTGTGTGGCGAATCCCAATTTCAAATCTTGATTTTGTGACGAACCCCCACTGCAAATCTAGATTTTGCGCCGAATCCCAAATTCTGATTTTGTAACGATTCCCCATTATTCCAAATCTTGATTTTGTGACGAATCCCCATTATTCCAAATCTTGATTTTGTGACAAACCTCCATCGTTTCAAAAAAAGATTTTGTGACGAATCCCCAACAATAGATTTTGTGACGAATCCCCAACAATAGATTTTGTGACGAATCCCCGTTCCAACAATAGATTTTGTGACGAATCACCCTTCCAACAATTGATTTTGTGACGAATCACCCTTCCAACAATTGATTTTGTGACGAATACACATTCCAAAAAGTGGTTTTGTGACGAATGACCATCCCAAAAAATCATTTTGTGACGAATTCAGGCCGGATTAGTCACAAAGTGGAAGAGTTAAAAGTTCAGACTTATGGGAAGGGATGGGTTGTGATAACTATATTCTCACAAAGTGATGGTCACAGAGCACCATCCATTTCGTGCCTAATCCAGCCCGCATTAGTCACAAACCCTTACCCCCATCCCTGTAAAAGTTTTATGGGGATATGACTTAATTCAACAATTCCAAGGTCATAGTCAAACTGAAAGGCTTTGTGACTAGTGAAGGCCGGATCAGTCACAAACAAAAGGGGTTAAGCAAGAACCCAGTTTGTGACTAATATGGGCATCACAAATCATCACATGTCCACTCTTTTTTTCACCTGCCAACTTCTCCAAAATCAAACCCCATGGCCCCAGGCCACCAGAAAACGGTGAGCGAAGATTTATTAGCATGAGCAAGAAAGCCGTTGTCCATCACAAAACAAATCAGATTTTGAATAAGTAAAGGATGTTCGAAAAAAAACCCTAAACCCTAAACTAAAGATATCACAAAAAGTAGTAGTGCCGGGTAGTTCCAAAAAAAAGGTCTTTCTACATGTTGTTTTTATCAAGCTGGGATAGACATCACGGCTTCCTCCACTAACTCTATGGCCTTTGCCATCGGAACCCCCTTTCCCCAGAGTGTGGCAGCCGCCCGATAAACTGCTCCACTGCGTTGGATCTGCCGATACCGCTTTGCATCCGGACCATTAGGTCTTTCACGAACCAGCCGCATGATATTTGGTGCCTAGAGGCCGATTGGAAAGTGGGAGTGGGGATGGAAATGCGAGGGAAACATCTTTGTCTAGTGAGAGAACTTGGGGCAGCACTGCTTCCAGATTTTGTCCCACTGGGCGTGGTCCACCACGCCCGCCAAGTCCAACTGCTGGACCAGGATGGGGTAAGGCCCTGAAAGTAAGAGACAAGGTTTTGAGTGTTTGAGGGGCACCACGCTGTCAAATGAGGTTGAAATTTTGAAATCTTAGGGTAGGACCAGCTAACATCAGCGAATGGTGGATGATCATATGCGTTGTTCGCGATGGCTTCCAGTGCATTAGCAGCATCGTGCATCTCCCAAGGATATTGTCCTGGGGGTACGAAGGCCATACACATCATGAAATACCTAGACATGATACAAGTTGAAAAATGAGGCTCTGGCGCATCATGGATGCATATCTCCGAAGATTCTTGTTCTCATCAGTCTCTGTGTTCCAAGGAGCTTCAGTAAATTCTGCACAGGGGCTAAGCGGGGAAGTGTTCTTTGACCATTCAAAACACCCGGAAGCTTCACGCACAATCAAGCAAAACACTAAAAATCCAATCCTGGTGGGGTTTTCCATTGTGCCGCTGCAGCTTCATTTGCGGGCAAAAAGAGCAAGGGTCTTCCCAGCCAATTTGCATCAGACATCCATTGTTTCATCCTAGCCAGGGAATTGAAAGTGATAATGTAAAAGTAAAAGTTTGAACACTTTCAACCTTGAACACTTTCAACCTTGAACATGTTTATGCTGGGAAAATGACAAGGGAATCAAAACCCAGTCCGGAGAACCACATCGGCCCCAGAAGGCCGGTACTCCACTCCACTCCAAAAGCGATCATCGCAGTCATGTCGCTGAAGACCTGGGGTGGCACTCACGGCATTCTTGAAATGAAATACAGACCTATAGTGGACAGCTGTTTGCAAACATCTGTTTTGCAAAGTCAACTAGATGCTATGATATGCCTTTGTCCCAGTAATCTCAAACAAAGCATGAATTCCAAATAAAAAGGATTGGGCTAACTTTCAGTAAGTAACCGCTATCATCCAATCGTTGCAGGTAAAAAACATGCGGCGCCCCTGGACCGCCGATGCCAGTCAAATGAACGCACGCAAACTGCTCCAGGAAAAAGTTCTTCCTCACACAAATGCGAGAAACAAACACAGCTGTTCCACAACACAAGTCCCAAAAGCTATCACACCAATCCTTTCACCTTAAACACTTTCAAAACCATTTCTTTAGATATGTTTAGCTGGGGCACCAATCCCTGAACCGTGACATCATCATCACTTTCTTGATGCGCTCATATGGGCGATGTTCAGGAACAGCCATGAATTTCTCCAACGCCGTCTGAAAAGCTTGCGGTGTCTCGAGGTCACCCATTCGGTCAAACCAAGCTGAATAGTTAGAAAACAAAGCGTCAATGTCTTCGTGAGAGTGGCCGCTAGATAGAAATGAGGCCGTGCAGGACCCCAAGCGTTTCATGGCCACCTGCTGGGCTGCCCACAAAAGGATACAGTTATTTTTCAGCTCCTTGGAGCAGTTGTCTCCTTGTAACTGGAGATGGGTGGCCCGAAGGTCAAATCCATCTTGAGAAATCAAAGATAATCCATGGCTGATGATCTCGGTTGAACGACTGCTGTTGCAAGTGACAAAGTGCGGCGACAACACCGTTAGAGCCACGTGTCCGTGGATCAGCAGTGAGGTGGAACTCAGCTTGGGTCGGGCCCATGAGGCAAACTCTTTGGAGGACATGCACTTGGCCTTAGGCCATGAATGCCTTTCAACACCCATGGAGTCGAGAATTGCAGTGATAGTCGAAGGACAAGATGATGAAGATGCCAAGCGGCTGAAGGAACGACTCTCCCAATACAGCCGTCTATCGTTATATTGTCTCTGCAAATGCTTTTGGAGCTGCGCCATTTGTGCCCTTCGGGCAGGCAAGCAATGGCCCAGTTTGCGAATGATTAACCGATGACGCAAGCACTGGCTGCAACGCGCATGGTGGTTCGACTTTCTGATTCGCAGCAAATGTTTGAAGTCTTTCATCCACACCTCAATAACGCACTTGCCCCATAACTTGGAAAAAGAGGGGATAGCAGAGTAACAAAATAATAGTCACGGATCACATGAACATTACAAATTACTACCAAGGAAGAACAATTTTTTTATACAACAATCATTTTCAATCCACAAAATGACTCGAGCTTGCCTAGTTACACTGGAGAACAGTTTCCTGGTAATTTGCTTTGCAGGATGTTGTGACTGACACTGACGGAAGTAGTCCATGATAGATGCAGCAGGCAAATGTTTCATACCACTTCTATCCATATTCTTGGGATCAATACGATGTTCGCCTTGACGAGGCCGCTTGTTACTATTCAGGCCATCAGGAATAGGTTCTGCAGCTTCAGTGTAAAGGGTCATAAGAAAGCGGTGAACGGTTTGCCGGGCATCTGAAGCATCTTTGGGCCCTTTGGAAACAAATCTCATGTCATAGGGACAGTATTCATCACCCCGTAATGTAGCAGCCCTCATCTTACCAAATCGAAGTTTTCCAACCCCCACGAGTTTCATGAAACCCCGGTTGCAGATGGAACGGTTGTGCAACTGGAGATGTCGCGCCCCTCTGCAGGCCACACCGCTATGGGCCTTCATCATTCCATAAACCTTGGAGGCAGCCAACATCAACCGGCGGGGAAAGACCGAGGGGGATCTGTGGAACTGACAGGGGACCTCCAAAAATAAACATTAAACTAAGCAAAGATTACGCCAGGAGAGTTAGTTTAGCAGCTTCATTATCCTGCTCCAGCTTTGTCATGGCACCCAGAATTTTTCGAAGGTTGACGATTTTGTCGAACTCTTTGATGGACTCTCTATAAGGTTTGAAGCAGTCACCATTGCAACCACACTTGGATTCCACTAATCGACGAAGCTTTTCTCACGACAGAGTCACCACGATGTTTGATGACCTGCCCCTTGAACCCACAAGATATTCGACGCCTCTGCTGGACAGGTTTCGCAACTGGCACCACTTGGTTCTCGTCATCACTCAGATCCGTCACGGGCTGGAAACTGGCCATTGTCCTTCGAAAAGCAAAGATAGATCCAACACAGAGTGAAATGGAACAGCTGGCCAATTCTTCGAAAAAATGATAGATTCCAACACAGAGTGAAATGGAACAGTAACAACCATGCACAAGATACAGCTTTTTGTGTTCCGCTGGTTTTATCAGTTGTTATATTTCCGAGCTGCTTGCAACAAAGCTTCAGAAAGGTCAATGACTTTGGGAGTCCCACAGAATTTCATGGCAAATGACGGATCCAACACATTGAGGTAGCAAGTGTATCACATTCTGACTATATGCCATTTTCTTTTTATTCTTATGAAAATACAGTTTTTGAAAACAGCTACTTAGATAAGAAGAATCAGTTGAAGCACGTTTGTGTTCCCAAGATAGGTCTTTGTTGAATTTTGTTCATCCAAATGAATGTACACGAACTGCAGTACATGTTGAACAAACTGATTGCTGTCCCGAACTATACTGCCAATACATGCTGTTGAGCCAAACCTGTTGGGGGCAAGGCCGTCAAGTCCACCCTCACCCCAGGCTGCAACATGTCAGAGCCACCTGTGCGAGCAGAGGCCAGTGCACAGGGATGGCCACACTTTGAGCAAACCACTCTGGGACGGGGTGATTGTAAAGAATATGAACTTTCAAGACACAATGGGCAATTTGGCAACGCATGGAGTGGTAGTCTGCTGGAAAGCCGGACATTTGTAGCAGTCCTTTTGAACCCCGGAATGCAGTGTGAGTTGGTAAATCTAAGATACTAATTTGAAGCATTCAAAGCTGATTGTCACTATGGCTCTAGCCACTGTGCAAAACAAACGGCATGGGAGATGGGCCAACGCATCTATTGATGGGCCAGTGCATTCATTGCATACCAGGCCATGGGAGGGATAACCACATTCCCAATAACCCTTAAACGCTCCTGGCTCAAGTCATCCATCTTCCCTTGAAGCCAGGTGTGGACTTCTGGTTTGGAAGACTTTGCCATCCAAGGCTCAAGCGGCCACTGCTTCATTTCCAAATCACTGCGGGGATGGAAGCCCTGGCATGTGAGCGTTGAATGAGGACTGTAAATCATTAGGGTTCAAGGGTTTTGTCAATCTAGTCAGTGGTACCTCAAAAAAGTTGAAGCCCTTGACGGTGATCAGAATGAAGCACCGCTCCCGCCACACCTCAAAAAAGGTAGGCCGCGAAATTCAATTAATTATTAGTTTTTGGACACTTAGACCCGAACAGGTGCCCCCAGCATGTATCCATTGACGGTGGTATATTTCAGGACCAGGTCTCTCTTGGCCACCATCTGTGGGAGAAAACACGGGCTGATTCAAAAGTTTTTTTTTCCGAAAACTCAATACATTTTTTGTCAGTGAAGCTGTGACACCAGGCCTCGAATATATACTCCATTATTTCCCGCATGTTCTCGCTGAGGATATTGCCAACATTCTCAAAGAGCATGAACTTCCTCATTCAAAGACATGGCCAAGAACAAACTATTTCCCCAAGGTCAATGAAAAGACTGACTAATCCTGCTAACTCCAGAATCTAAATTAAATTGAATCTGAGAATCATTGGCTTTTTTGATGTGTCCCACAAGCGCCAGAATTCAGCCAGCAAGGCTGTGCGACTGTCATCTAATCCGCCCAAACGTCCAGCTCGGGAGGGGAGGATCCCTGGCAGCGTGGTGGGACGGCTTGATCGTTTGAAGGATGGGAAAAGTGAGGCCCCCACCTGACAGGGGAATCCTCCCAGCAACCCATCACAGTCGATGGCTTTGTCTTCAATATCCACCATGTTGAAACTGCAAACATCATCGTAAAGGGGTGCTTTTGGGACTGCACCATCCTTGATCCTTTTCTCGATCAAAGTGCGGCAGAATTCACTTGCCTCCACCTCAATGAGAAACAGTTTACAGAACTGGTGAATGGGGGAGGTGGCTAACTACATGTATGCTGAGAATCATACATAGGCCACTGGTTGCAGAAACCTTGGAAGAGAAACCAAAACTCATGGATAGAGTATGAACATGAGCATTAGAAGATATCATAATATGTTGATCAAATATAATGCATCAACATCTGAGATCCGAGCCGTTTGACGCCTAACTCCAAACCCAGGCATCCAGAGAACAACGAAACCGCCTTGTAGGGAGCCTAGCCAAACTTAGTGGGATTTGAATTTTTGAAGATGGCGGACACAAAGGCTTTGTTTTTGATCTGTCACCAGCCTTGGCAGATGATTCAATCCACGGGTAGATTGACAAGGACTCGCGACCCACTCGAGCTCCTGGGTCTGTCCAATTTTGAGGGAGACCTGCCAGCACGATGTGATTTACTACAAACTTGGGACCCCAAAATAGCAACTTGATGGAACTTGGTTTCGTCTTGAATGGTTTTATTTGTTTGCCCCCACCTGCCATGTACTCCCCAATGGCCGGGGAGGCCACCAAACCTTTTGGCACACCAAGCTTCTTGCACTGCTTGCCATACTCAGACCACCAAAAGACTTGCGTTGCAAAGTCCTGGCAAGATGCGCGGCAAACCCCCAACAAGATTGCAGTGGGTGCTGGGATTTCCGAAAAGAAGACATGCCTAGTGTGCTCGGGAACCACGCAAAGATAAAAATCGGCGATTTGCTCTTTGGGTCGCCCCAAACACCCCTGATTGCAGCATCAAATCTGGAAACACATAAAAAATGGAGACTTATGGAATCCAGCGAATGAATCCAGGAATCCACTGAGGATAGAACTGAGGGTGCCCCAGGCGTTCAGGGTCACCCTCTTCTGAAGAATAGTGCCTTTCTTTGGAAGCTTGCTTCCTTTCATAGGCTTTCGGGGAGGCACCTGGGCATGAAGAATGCAAATGACTGGCCACTGGGTAATATGTCAGTTGTTACCAGCAATCATTGAAGCTAAAGCTATTATATAATACCAAAGCGCTAAGGTGATCTTCATCTTGGGATATTTGGCCACTGGCAAGTAGCGAGGCTTATGGGCACAAACTTTCGACCATCCAGCTCGAAAAGACCCCATGTTCGGTAGCCGTCCCTGCGCAGCACACATACACACAAACTGAAACTCAGGCACTTTCTTGGACATCTTTGGACATTTGCCACGCCAAGCCTTGGACGGTAACTTGAAGGTCTTCGGCTTGGGCAGGATCTCTTCACTGGGCGCGGTGATGAACGGTGAAAAGGGTGATGTTTTGAAAAAGTAATTTGGAAGAACAAGGCCCCAACTCACTCAATGTGTCGACATCGGCCCAGTTTGCCATGGCAGCTAAAAGTGGCAGAATTGTTGTTGGACAAAAACGGAAACATAGCATGGAGGGTGACAGAGGGGTCGAGATTTAGTGTAATCATGCATACTGCATACTTTCTATGTTTGACCTTTTATGAAATACAGCCCTTGAGGTGCTGCTTGTGCTTTTAAATCCACGCTGCCAAGCTTTAAGAACACAACGGCGGTATGGAAAGTCATGTAAACAGTCAAAATCAAACAATGAACCGATCTTCCAAGAATGAATGCTTCTCTCGGCGAATTTTCACTCCAAGTTTTAACCCCGAACTCCAGATCACGCAGACCCCACCCACACTTATTGGTGAATGGTTGGACCTTCACCAGTCAATCGTTTTTTGACTGTCTTCATCATCAGGAAATTTGCCAATCATTCGCAAACATGTCAAGGGGTATTCCTGTGGATGCTTCAACAAAACGTTATTTGCATCACACAACACTAAAGCTACCCTTTCCAAATTCAGTACTGGTGCCCGACCACATTCTTCTTGAATATAATCTTTGACCTTGGGATGATGGGATTGAGGAGTCATAAGGGTTGACGGTCACATGCAATAGTTACCAATTGAGTAACAGAAAAAAAATGATTGGAATGATACATGTGATATGATATGTCAAGCTACTATATGTAGATTAAACTTGGCGCAAACATCTCACCAAACTCAGAGCGAAGCTGCTCCCAGAACGATGTTCGCAAAAGCGGCCCTTTGCATTTGCTCTGCCTAGCATGGCAGGTGACCGTGATGGACTGATGGATTGATGGTGACCGTGAGGCAGGAACAACATCTGGTACATTTGATTCAAGATCATTGCCATTCAAAGTTTCCTGCAATTTGACACTTGAAAGCAATTCCATTCTACACATCAAATTGACAAGCAACTTCAAGAAAGTATCAGAACCTCTTCATCAAATCTCACAGCACTGGATTTTGGCGCTTCATTTTTGGTCCTTGCACCCAACTTCAAAATAAAACACAAAATATTGGTGAAAGATTCATGGCTGAGGTTGAGACTCGGGTGAAAAACACGTAGCATTCTTGCGCTTCAATCCTCGCCCCACCTGGGCGCAGGTTGGGACTGAGATATATGCTGAGATGATGGGGAAAATCAAGGGCGCTGGCCGAGCGATCTGGTGAAGCCTGGAGTTACCAAGACTGTGATACATTGAAACATGTTGGAACATGGTCAAGCAATAAAAACTCAGAAGTAGGCCTTAGAATCCATCATGGTCCCAAAGAAGCATCCACCTCATTCAAATTAAAACGAACCAAAAGCTTCAGGGAATAAGCCAAAATACATGGAAACTATTGGTAGGCAACCCGACCTTGTTTTGGCGTTCAAAACCCACTCCGTCCCATGTTGAGCCATTCAAACGGACACCCGACATCCCAAGCATTTGATGAGAACGCAAGAAATGACCGATGGTAGATTGTGATTTGGATTTGTATAAACATGTATGATTACAAACATCTATGAAGTTTCTGGATACTTGGTGAAATGCGTGAACAAAGGAGGGTGAAGTGGCACCTGAACCTGAGGCGCCATCCATCCAAGCAGCATGGTCCTGGAGGAGCCGGCAGAATCAAAAAGATTGTCAAAAGTATTGCCCAAAAGTCTTGCAGAAAAACAATTACCCTACCCAGGTATTCTCTCTCAACACCCCGTGCCCAAAATCTTGAAATGTGTAACAAACCCTTTTGGCAATTAAAGTGGTCTCAGATGTGTTCTTGTATTTGCAGGTAGGTTTTTGGTTTCAAAACGGGGTGCAAATTGCGATGTTCCTTTCCTTCCCCGCTCTGTTTTCCCTTTTTCTCCATCTTAGATCCACTTCGACCTTGCAGCCACTAAAGCATCCATAGCCAGCTTCGCTAAGCCAGGGGGTGGCCCATAGTTTTTCCTATCTACCTTCTTCACTACCTTCTTCACCATAGATACCCTCGGAGGTTTCGGCATCTTCTTTGGGGCAGGCTTCAGGTGATTCTCACGGCTTCTCGAGGAGGTAGCTGGAGTAGGTGTTCCTACACGTCAGGGTTTCATTAGAACTAGATTTTTTCTAGAATTTTTCTAGGCCTTTCAGTTACTGAATTTGACTTTGGTAAATCTAAAACTAAAACATTGAAGACATTGAAGAATCAAACAGTGATGATATTGATGAACGATTTTTGTTAAAGATCCGTCCTTGTGGTGCTTTCCAATGTCCCCAATCTTCGTCACTGTCACCAGCAGGCTCAGGCACATCAGAGTGAGAACCATCACCAGGCGACTCAGGAAATGCACCATCAGCACCATGAGCACCATCATCATCCGATATGACGGTTGCTTCCTCCTCCTTACATTCTCCTTTTCCTTCCTCACCCCAACTCCATTTTTCATCCTCCTTCCATTCTCCTTTTCCTTCCTCATCATCCCAACTCCATTTTTCATCCTCCTTCCATTCTCCTTTTCCTTCCTCATCCCAACTCCATTTCCAATCCTCCTTCCATTTTTCTTTTCCTTCCTCAACTACCCAAATCCATTTTCCCTCCTCCTTCCATTCTCCTTTTCCTTCCTCACCCCACTTTCCCTCCTCCTTCCAATTACTTAATCCTTCCTCTTCATCAGAACCTTTGTTCCGTCGTGGCATCGTGCCACAGATTGGGGATGCTTGAGACGAAAAACATCGAAAAACGGATGCTGTCACGACATGAATGCAGAAACCAATGGCCAAACATGAAGAACATGAAATCAATATTCACAACATGTGCAATCTCAACAACATGAAGTCAAGAAATGAAGGAAGAAACAAGTCATCCAAATCCCCGAATCCCAATCTTTCCGTTCGGTCCTCTTGCAATGCTCCAGGAGGGAATGCCATGACGCGTCCGGCCTGAGGGGGGATGATTGAATCAGAAGTGAGAAAAACAAGGAAAGAAATTGGCCATCCAAAAAAAAATAAAGCACCCTTTGCAACATTGTAACCTTTTGGTGGGTTAGCAGATTTGGCAGGGCGCCGTACAATGATTTTGAATTGTATTCCCAGTTAAATACACTGATTCAAACATACATCAACATCATCAGATAACATTAGATCTTCCAAACTCATGGCGTCCCTCCTGGGGCTCTGACGAGGATGCAAACCCAGTGATCCAAAAATCGGCTGGTCCGCGCATTTGAGCAGGGATGAAACTAGGGGTTGGGAAAAAACCTTAGAGGGATCAAACAAAAAATCCATGGATTCCAAATGTTGATTTAATAAAAAGAAAATTATTGTTACATATTTAGATAATTCCCACCATCTCCAACCACCAAATGCAGGGTTCCACCTCGAGTTGAATGAGTTTTTTAGCGATGCGCCTGACAAACAATTTACATTGTGTCCCATTTAAAAACAGGTGTTTTACTTTCAACCAAATAGTAGTTGATCCCTTTAATATCACATATTGGAGGGGTTGGCTCACATGATGTGACTTTTTCTTTCCATGTGCGTTTGCCATGGCTGTGTTGGCAGCCATTGATTGCAAGACTAAGACTACTCTAGCCTTTGCAGTCTAAGCATGGCAAAAACCATGGCACAAACATTAGCGTCTATGTGTGCCACAGCAACCACCATTATGGCATAACACAGCCAAAAGGCCAAACCCCTAGATAGACAGCAAACCCCCAGAAAGGAGGAACAAGGAATNACATTAGCGTCTATGTGTGCCACAGCAACCACCATTATGGCATAACACAGCCAAAAGGCCAAACCCCTAGATAGACAGCAAACCCCCAGAAAGGAGGAACAAGGAATAGTAGTAGTAGTAATAGTTATAGTTATAGTTATAGTTACAGTCGTAGTCGTAGTCGTAGTCGTAGTCGTAGTAGTAGTAGTAGTAGTAGTAGTAGTAGTAGTAGTACTATATACTAGTACTAGTACTGGTAGTAGTAGTAGTAGTAGTAGAAGTAGTAGTAGTAGTAGTATAGTAGGCGTAGTAGTAGGCGTAGTAGTAGTAGTAGTAGTAGTAGTAGTAGTAATAGTAGTAGTAGTAATAGTAGTAGTAGTAGTCGTCGTAGTCGTAGTCGCAGTACTAGTACTAGTGGTGGTGGTAGTGGTAGTGGTAGTGGTAGTTGGTAGTGGTAGTGGTAGTGGTAGTGGTAGTGGTAGTTGTACTCGTAGTGGTAGTGGTAGTGGTAGTGGTAATGGTAGCAGTAGTTGGCACATGCAAAATGAAGGAGGAACACATCTAGGCATTTAGGCGCCGACAAAGTAATCACAACGAAATAGGCCATACGAATCTTGTACCGATAATGAGTCAGAAAAAAAGCAAAATACAGTGTAAAGTCACACTGTCTGAGATCATGCAATAAAGAAAATATAACGCGACAAATTTTTTAGAACAATTAAAGAACATAATATCACAATGGTGGAAAAACAAAAATAATATGACATGAAGATATAGCATATAACTATAGAAAATGTACAAAAATACCAGTAGTACGGCACGAGGCGGTGCCGGAAGTTTCAAAAAGGGAAAGGAAAAATAAATCAACAGAATATGTGCCTATAGAATGGTTTGTGACAACCTTGATTGATAGAACCTTTGCTCTGATGACTCGAACAAAGTTGGCGTCTGTTGAGGTGATGTGTTTTCACGAAATAATTGGGTTGGTTCTGAGGTGACCTGTGGTGAGTTAATGTGGTTATTTGCGACGTGTGATGTTATGTGATGTGATGTCATTTCATGTTAGTCCAGTACTACTCTGTACTACAAAGTACTACGCCAGTACTACAAAGTACTACTCCAGTACTACAAAGCACTACCCCAAAGTATTACCCCGGGTACAGAGTAGTACTGGAGTACTGCTCCAGGTACTACTCCACTACTACTCTGTACTACAAAGTACTAGTCCAGTACTACTCCGTACTACAACCTCCGTACTACAAATTACTACTCCAGTACTACTCCGTACTACAAAGTACTACTCCAGTACTACTCCCTACAACAAAGCACCACTCCAGTACTACTCTGTACTACAAAGTACTAGTCCAGTACTACTCCGTACTCAAAGTACTACTCTAGTACTACAAAGTACTACTCCAGTACAACTCCGTACTAGAAAAGTGACACTTGACCTTCACCAAGTACTGCGCCTGCCACGAAAAGTGACACTTGAGCTTCACCCACTACTGCGCCTGCCCCGAAAGTGAGACTTGAGCTTCACCAAATACGGCAACTGCCATGAAAAGTGACACTTGAGCTTTCACCAAGTACTGCGCCTGCCACGAAAAGTGACACGTGAGCGTCACCAAATACACAAAATGACTCGCATGCTTGATCCTCGTCACGTATGACACGTCATTTACAATGCGCGGAGCAACAAATGTCATCCTCCAAACTCACCAAATACTGCGCCTGCCACGCAAAATGACCATCCAACATCTGNAAAAGTGACACTTGAGCTTCACCAAGTACTGCGCCCGCCACGAAAACTGACACTTGAACTTCACCAAGTACTGCGCCTGCCACGAATACTGACACTCGAACTTCACCAACTACTGCGCCTGCTACGAAAAGTGACACTTGAGCTTCACCAAGTACTGCGCCTGCTTCTGGATGATTCTATTTCTTGACTCTACTATTACTAAACGATTCTAGGACTTGATTCTACTCTTAGTAAACAATTCTTTGAATTGACTCTACTATTACTCAACGATTCTATTACTTGACTCTACTATTTCTAAACGACTCTATTCCTTGAATCTACTATTCCTAGACGACTCTAGGACTTGACTCTACTATTACTCAACGATTCTTTGGCTCTACTCTTGCTAAACGATTCTTTGACTTGACTCTACGATTACTCAACGATTCTATGACTTGACTCTAATTCTAGTACTAAACGATTCTATTACTTGACTCTACTATTACTAAACGATTCCATTACTTGACTCTGCGATGTCGTTCGTATATCGGAAGTTTCTCAACCTAAACTTCCTTTGATAAAACAGCAAGAGCGGAAATATAAGATGATGAAACATGATAATGATATCGAAACAAGATTCTAGGCGAGACCCGGTTATATCATACAATGTCCCATCAAATCAAATCATACTGCAATAAAGTTCATGCACTGTGCAACTCTGCTTCTTTTGCACTCCTGGCAATCTCTGCAAAGTGACTGCAGGCATGCCGCCAACAATGATTCTCAGCTAAGGCTACCGTAGTCAGCACAACAATTAAAAAGGATGGCCAAGGTAGCAGTTGAAAAAAAGGAGAATCACTATCCAGGGCGGGTGGGCTTTGGGCCCAATTTTCTTGAGTCGCAAAATGCATGAGGAAACACGCGCTGCAACTCTGCTTCTTGTGCACTCCTGGCAAACTCTGCTAAGCGATGCCGCCGACAATGACTCTCGGTTATTAAGGCTACCGTCGTCAGCACATCAGTTACACCGAACCAAAAATAAATGGCACCGTAAGTGTGGCCGCAGAATTCCGGGGTAGATGGCACAGACCCCCAGGTTTACCCCTAAGTTTACCTTAATTTTCTCCGCTATATTTGACTCAACACCAAAAAAAACAATCGGGGAGTAGATGGCACATTGGCCGATTTTACGCCATCTATATTTCAGGGGATAGTTGGATGTACCCCTACCAACGCACCCCTATGGGAAATCCCTATAAAAACCCTATAGTATATAGTGGGTATTTATGGGCCATAACCTCAAGAACCCCTAGAGAACACAATAAATACCATGGGCACCCCTAAAAAACAAAAACAAAAAGATACGAGCACATGTAAGAAGATGGCGCAGCTATTGGTATTAGGTTGTTGGGACCTTTGATTTTTGGTGAATTGCGCCATCAACCGGAACATTCACAATCTTTCACCTTGATATTCTATCAAAACCAATGGCATTCCCAAGAAAACTGCACTGTTGAGGCACTTGACATTTCAGGATTGCTGCGGCCAGCGGACAGAAAATGGCTCTCAAACCAACCATCTCAAACCTGCATATTTACAAGAAATTTGACAAATTCACATCTAAGTACATGTTTAACATTTCTTTCGCTACATTCAATCCAGTCTCCGAATACAAAAAAAAGTATTCGAAGTCGTTTCCGCACGGTGCCGAGTAGATGGCACAATACAATTGAATATAGGAAACACCCTCCCTTAGAATCTGGGATTTGCCTATGTTTTCAAAAACGAATAGATGGCACAATAGATAAATCGGTGCCAAGTATTTTTTTATCAGAGTAAAAAGGATGGCCAAGGTAGCACTTGAAAAAGAGGAGAATCACTATCCACTCTTTACAGGGCCATCACCATAGAACGAGCTAGCGTCATTGTTGGGTCACCCCGGTGACATCAATGCTTGAGCGTAGAAAGAAGCAGCACAACGAATTCTACGCTTGGATGTAGTAGGAAGTCTCACCAAAATACTGTCAGCTGCCAACTCTTGGAGATATCACTCTAACGTCTTTTGGTGAGTGAGGCGCATACGCCAAAGGATATCCTGGATAAACATGATTATAAGAGAGACGACCAAAACCCCGCTGAAGAAAACGGATGGCTTCAGGGTGATCAATTCGAAGGCGTTGCACTCTGCCCTTTCCCCGTCAATGCATTCCAACAAGATCGGAAGGCAGCACCAAATCCGCCCGTGTGGCCTTCAACAATTCGCCAATCCTGGCTATCCCTTCCATACCCAGTAGCAGCAGTGTAGCGAAACGTTTCCAGCCCCAAAACACTGCTACAGAAAACATCGCACGGAAAAGAATCTCTTGCAAAGGCTTGGCGGTGTTTTACAATCTGCCACGCCGGCGCCATCTCTTGACGCAGAGAAGGATAACTCTGTTGGGCCAGCACCAGAATGTGGCGTAGTTCATACAGCCCTCTGCCCTGACTGTGTAAAAAGATGCCATATCTTTGCAACAACTGAACTGCCAATGCCGGACAAAGGAAAACCTAACCAACGGTAGAAGCAGGGAGCTGGCAATGTAACCATGCCTCGAAGTCGCCCCACAATTTTGTCCTATGCCTGGCTCTACCACTGCAGCGTTGACCAAAGTGCAAGGATCTCTGAGAACTGGAGGTTCACAACGTCTAGGCCCAGGATGAGCCGCCTCACCGACCCGTTCGTTGCACTTTGCGCAACTAGCAGCAGAAACTCTACGCCGTTTCCCCAACACCTTCAATCCAGCTCCAAAACCAGCTGCTCGTGCCAAATTCAAAGCTGTGCAGAAAAGTGTCGGGTAAATCTGAGCCGCCTTAGTCCAGCAGCAGCTATGCAGCGCACTGCGTCCACGCGGTTGCTGGTGCTCATTGTCCACCTGAGCACAAATGCCAGGGAGCAGTTCGTGAGTATCCGCGCGCGCTTTCTCCAAATGGCTCTGTAAACACTGGTCGAACCTGCAGCTCTTTTCAAAGAGACCAGCCCGCTGTTCAACCAATCCGGCATGAGCCAGAGATAGTTTCCGTCAAGATTCTCCAGCCAGTAGCAGAGATTCAAGTGTACACCCCTGCTAACAGACGCAAAGCAGAAAGAAGAGCGTTGATTTCCACGGCTGACCTTCTCCTGCATGTTAAAGCTAATGTTGCAAAGGCCCCAGCGTTCTTGTCGAGAACCTACACGAGGATTTACTGCACGTGAGAAGCTGCAGCACTCGGGAGCTAGACCGACTCCGCAAAAGCAGCCCGCATCAAACATCTTCAAAATGGCAGGTTGGAGTTCAGGGTTCTACAAATCTTGGTCAGGGCCCCTCTGAAAATCAAAAGAAAAACAAAAATCCCAAACTGTTTGGAAATCTCCTTCGCTACTCCACCTTTGCCTGTGTAAAGACGCAAGAAGATTCTGCGATGCGGCACCTGTCCCCAGGTTTAGCTCGCTTCCCTCCAGGAGCAAAGAACTGCTGATGACCAAACCGCTCCAGCAGCCGCTTGAATTCATCACTCAGCAACGGCGAAGATGTGTTCTCCAAGCAACACGGAACCTCTGCATCCAAACCCCCAACCGAAGCTGGAAGCGGTTGGACTTTCTTTGATTCAGGAGGAGCTACCTGATTTGAAGCAACAGAATGATTTTCAGGCCCTTTCTTCTTTTTGAAATTCATTTTTTGGCTCTTTTGTGGTTTCTTGGTTTGGCCTTCAGGCTCTGCATGCTCCCTTGTATCTATCTTGTTGTCACTACATCCAAACGGTGAAACAGAGACGTCTTTCGACCTTCGTTCGTCAAACGCCCCGCCAAAATATTTTTTAAAGCGCCACCGAAGAGAGGCCCAAAACAGCCACCCTCTTGGTCAGATCCAACCTTCTTGAATATACTCTTCTACAAGACGACGCAGCCTCCGAACGCTCTCTGTCTCAGCAGTGCTCACCAAAGCCGCGGGCACCTGTTCCATCAACAACACATCGTCTATCACGATGCCGGCAGCGAAGAGAACGAAGGGCTCTCCCATGAACTGTGAGCATTTCAACTGAAGTAAAAGCTTGCGATCTCAGAGCTAAACGGACATGTGATTTCTGCCCTATAGTTCCACTGCCTGACAATCCCCCATCGCAAGGGTGGATAAACATGGGTATAAAGTCTCATGTTGCCAAAGCGAAGGATGAAAACATGCCCAGTCTTGAACATCTCGAGGAGCAACAGGAAAATTGATTGCGTTGCGATAACTTCTTTGCTTTGAGACTCTGAAACAATAATAGTCTCGGAGATCAGTCCCACTCAGTATCATACGGAAGCCGTCGGATAGCTCCAGCTAACAGATGGCTTGAACTGAACCTATCGTCTGACACCACTCTTTCCAATTCATTGGGCGCTGGAGTGAGCCGAAGGCGATGATGCCTATTCAGGGACCCCAAAAGCTCTACGGCTTGACGTTTGGATCGCATGATCCTTGCTTTGGGGGGGTTGTCAGTGGCTTCAGGCGATCTGGCCGTTTCAAAGGATCAGCAAAAACAGTTCGATGCGGCTCATCATACAAAGGGGTAAGGTCAGAAACTGGCTCATCCTCCGGAAAAGACAATCTGGTGTGATCTACAACCTTTGCGCAAATAGCACTTTCAGAGCTCGTTTTGCCAACCACTGACAAATCCTCCTGGCGCTCAGGATCACGAGCAGAAGAAAAACTCCACGCTCGACTGCTCGCCACTGGCGTAGGAATCAGGCAAAAAGCTTTCAGCCTGAACATGCAAAGAATCTAACATAGCATCCAGGGTCTCAGCACGGGCTGCGGTCCTGCGCATCGATCTCCGCAGGGCGAACATCACCACAATTTCCCACATCACCAAAGTCAGACTCACAATCTTCTTATGCATCGCTGAAAGGCACGTAGCAAGGTTCAAAGGCTTGGGGCAAATGGCTGGCATCCCCGTGGATAGCGCAAGTACAGCAAGATTCACGGCCTTGCTGCCAGCTTCTTGAGACTTAGCCACCTCTCTGCAGCACAGAAGGCTTCGAAAACCACATTGGGTAGGGGGCAGTGATGGGCCACGCGCCGTTCCCTGTTCCGACTTGCGCAGTCGACTGGTTGCTCAAAAAGGAATGCAAAAAACGGGCACAAGGACATCTAGACCTAGACTTCAACAGCTCTCTTGCCATAGAGGTCCACAGTGCCAAGACATTGATAGCAGGTGCCAAAAAGCACCAAGAACTTTCAAAGTCATCTCGGCTCTAGAGCGGTCAGTTCTGCCCGCCCTTGTGCCCGAGGTGCATCGTCTGGCTTGGGCTTTGTAGATCCCCCACAAGTGACCTTCTTTTCTCGAGCCGATCAATATTGTATGAGGAGTTTGAGGTGGTACATGGGCCGAGAAGCTTGAATAAGGAGGTGGTGGTTCCAAACTCAACTCTGATGCCAGAAGCCAGCCCCCGGAGTCGCACGCACCGAGAATCCAGGAGGCACGGATCCTCGTATCTGTGATCTGTGCTCGAGCCAACCGGCGGTCACTCCACCCCTGGAAATCCCTGGCTGCACCGTTGATAGCTCCCAATCCCCCTGCAGGTATTTCTCCAGCGCTGTGTAAAGGAGCTTTGGGTCCTTGGTGAGAAGCATCTGAAGTGATCGAAGTGCCGCAGCCTTGCTCCTTGATACTGTTGCAACATCTGTTGTTGAGCCACTTTCTGCTCGATCCAAGATGGCATCCAAACCTGAGCTCTTCTTTCCACGGGTGGTATGCAAGTCCTTGACTATCTTGCTCAGCGAGATCACTGCCTTGATCTTGAAAACCAAACCCTTCTGCTCCAGCGTCGACCGCCTCCTCCTGGAAACTTGCTTCTGCTGAACAGCCGCGCAGGGGCGGCCAGAACTAATTTCGCGGACCAGAATCCTCAAGCGTTACTGTTTCTGGAACCCGCTCTTCACCTTCCTCACTCATTCCTGCCGTAATGCGGCAGGCACCTCCAAATCAGCTCCTTGGCAACAAAGGGCTAGGCAATCCACGCTCGTAGCAGAAAGGCTCCGTCTCTTGCCAAGTCCCAAACAACGTGGGGGGATTGTGGAGCTGATTTTTCTTGCCCTTGATCAGCAGGTAAAAATGAATAGGCTCACCAATCTTATCTCTGCCAGACTTGCCTCTGTTTTGACCACCAGCCAAGCAGCGAGCAATCCAAGCACTGATGTTAGCACAAGCCTGAACACGATGAGGTTCCAAGCCGCCGGAAGGTAGAACTCGGACACCAAGGGCCTGCACAGGGCCAGCACTGCCAGAAGCGAGCTCCACAACAGTGTTCACCAACTCCTCGCGCCGCTGCTCAAGCTCAGCGTAGGACAAAAGCAGACGAGCTAGGTCCGCAAATAGATCTTGCTGCAGGTTCTCAAAATCCACTCTAGGGACGGAGGAAAAAGAGCTCATGCAAGTTTGTAGGTGGGTTCTAGCCAGGTGATGAATATTACGCCTCACCCACGGTTGCCCACTTTGGCGAACCAAGCAGCACAATCCAAAGGCCCCCAATCCCAGCTCAGGATAGTGTCCATTGTTCAGGGCAACTGGGACACTGCAGCGACGAATCCGATGCAAGGTCAGACAGAAGCCGTAAGGGTATGGCAGAAACCGAGCCACCTGTAACAGAGGTAGCCATGGAAATCCTATCCATACACGCTTGATCCCAATTTTCTACGAGTCGCAAAATGCATGAGGAAACATAGCAGAATACCACACTTTAATACAGCCGCAATAAAAGTGATATAATACCGCACCTTAATATAGCCACGGACGAGTTGTTAGAAGCTGAATTATTCGAAATTTTCCTCGACCAAATACTTAGAACCTCTGTTCTAGGTGTATACTTAGAACCTCCAACCTTGCACTTGGAAGCTCCAAGCTGGTACTTAGAGCCTAATTTTTGGCCACCCTGAAATAATATTTGGACCCTACTTGATCAAATGCATTGCATACACAAACTGGTTGCTCTTGATGAAAAACTCATCAATTTCATCGATTTTTGAAACCCGCTGCTTTTCAAGGGAACCTCGCCCTAACAAAAGGGGAGGCTCTAAGTACTATACTTAGAACCTCCCCGAATTTTCAAAAATATTTTCGAATTTTTTTCGACACGAGGTTCTAAGTATTCGTGCGCAACTATAAAACAAAATAAAAGCAGAGTACTGTAGGACATGGAAAAATATCGCAATTTCATGTATCGAAAGTCGTACAATTCAACAGTATAATTGGACAAGGCTATATCAAAATACCAATAGCACCACACAACACGGCGGCGGAAGTTTTAAGAGCAGGAAACCTACGGGAGAGATTGGTCCCTGTGCCTCACGCATGGCAGAGCCAAAACACTGATGGATCGAATTATCCAACTGTCTAACTGCCTAACTGACCAACTGTCTAACTGAAAACCTGACTAACTAACAACCGGATTAGCTATTTGACTAGCTGTGTAACTGACAACCTGCCTGTCTAACTGCCTAACTGACTAAATATCAAATGGATTTTGTTTAACTGACTAACTGCCTACATGACTACTTGATTAGGTGTCCAACTGACAACCTGAGTAACTGTCTAAATAACCAACTGACTAAGTGACTAACTGCCTAACCGACCAACTGACTCACTGACTGTCTGGCACTGAGCACCTGGGCAACTGACAATCTGGTTGACTGATTGACTGACTAACCGACTCTATGACTAATTAATTAACTGTCCAACTGACTAACCGACCAACTGTCTAACTGAATAACTGACTAATTGTCAAACTGACTAACTGACTAAATGGCTGCAGGACAAACTGACGAACTGTCTAACTCACTCTGACTACCTGATTACATGACCACCTGACTAACTGTCTCACTAACTGCCTAACTCCCTAACTGCCTGAGCGCCTAACTGCTCAACTGGTTGATTGACTAACTGACTAACTGACTAGCTGTCAACTTGACTAGCTGACTAACGGACTAACGGACTATCTGACTTACTGACTTACTGACTAACGTCATACTTGAGTAGCTGACTTATTGACTCCCTGGCTTACTGACTAATTGTCTAACTGACTTACTGACCTGTTGACGTCTCACTGACAAACTGTCTAATTGACTTTTTGTCGAACCGTGTAATTGAGAAGCTGACTAACTGTCTAACTGACCAAGTGGCCATTGGACTAACTGACAACCTAATCTTACTGTCTATCTATCTCTCTGTCTATCTAACTATCTATCTATCTCTCTATCTATCCATCCATCTAATTTTTAGCATTTTGACTTCGAAAGGTGCTTCGCGCCACAACAGCGTGCCAGTTTTCAACATCTGAACTTCAAAAGTAGTGGATGAAGACTGGTGTCTTTTGTGCATTTTGACTTGCACATGCGCTTCGTGCCACATCCTAAACGTGGCCCGGGACCGTCAGTTTTTTAACCTGTTGAGTTCAACATGTGATTTGCGCCACAGCGGCGTGCAAATTTTTCATTTCTCATCTGAGCAGGTGGCTCTGCACCGCCACTTTAGCGAGGCCACTTTTCGACCCTCCCGGGCCCACAAATCAGTCGAAAAACACAGCAATTCGCGACTTTCCTATCATTTCGCGCGGCTGTATCTGCTTTCTTCTATCTTCTTTCTTCTGACTCTTTCTCTTTCTCTCTTCTACTCTTCTCGTCTCTGCTTTTCATCTCTCCATATTGTTGGAAGTTTGACTTCTAAACTTCCTTTGATAGCATAAACAAATAATACACTCTATACCATTCAAAAGAATCGAAAAAAAAGATAATAATTTCAATTGGCAAAAGCATAATATATAATGTAAGGCATTTTGAGATACTGTGTGCATAATGACAAAACAATAGTTTGATTTAGCGTCGATATTATGAAATAAAAACCATCAAATAGTAGTCAATGCAATCAAAGATAGACTTGAACAAGATAGAATTATACCAGTAGTACCGCACAAGGCGGTGGCAGAAGTTTCAAGAATAGGAAACGTATAGGAGAGATTGATTGCTGTGAGTGACGGATGTCAGAGCAAAAACATTGACCAACTGACTAACTAGCTGACTAACTAATTGACTGATTGACTAACTGATTAACTGACTAATTGCCTAAGTGAGGAACTGACTTATTGACTTACTGACTGACTGCTGACTGACTAGCTAACTGACTAAGTGATTGACTAATTGATTAGCTGACGAACAGACTAATTGACTTACTGACTAACTAACTAACTAACTAACTAACTAACTAACTAACTAACAAGCTAACTAACTAACNGGCGTGAAATTTTTCGACATCAGACCAGCAAAAAGTGCTCCGAACACCACATGTTTTGTACATTTTCACTTCAAAATGTGTGTTTCGCCACAGCGGCGTACATTTTTTCGACATCTCATCTTCAAAAAGTGCTCCGAACACCACATGTTTTGTACATTTTCACTTCAAATGTGCGTTTCGCCACAGCGGCGTGCAATTTTTCGACATCGCATCTTCAAAAAATGCTCCGAACACCACATGTTTTGCATATTTTCACTTCAAACCGTGCGTTTTGCCACAGCGGCGTGCAATTTTTTGATTTCTCCTCTGAGCACCTCGGCACCCGCCGCTTTAACAGGCCTACTTTTCAACTGACCCGACACACGAATCATTGAAAAAACGCAGCATTTCGCGACTTCTCTAACATTTGGCGCGGATGTATCTTCTTTCTTCTGACTTTCGCGCTATTGCATCTTCTTTCTGCTGACTTGACTACTCTACTCTGCTTTTCAACTGTCCATATTGTCGGAAGTTTGCTATTTAAACTTCCTTCGATAATTGTCAATATGTATCTATATCTAAACATATACACGATATGAAATGATATAATACCATACAATACAGTACAATTACATACAATACCAAAAATACGATACAATAGGATTATAAAGGACAGTTTAACAAATAGAGTATCACATCCGCTGCTGTCAATTCACGTAGTGACTGGTGAGTTCTAGGCGACTATGTGTCCTAGAACCACAAGTAAATGTACAAAGGGGTATAATCGTTGGGGGTTGCATTGCACATAAAAAAACAGGGTCAACGAATTACAGGCAGACAACAAATTTACCCGGAAAATAAAAATTTGATATATTATGGTAAAATAAAGATAATACGAATAATGTGGCACAATTCAATATAGTACCATATAATGCTAAAGAAAATAGATTATAACATATAGTGGTATATGGTTGAAAAAAGTGAAGTATGATAATAAATGCAAACAAACATAACAAAGTACAAGATAATATACTCATAATACAATATGATAGGGTATGCTGTATACTGTTATATGCTATTGCAAAATATCACATACTACATGGTGTAAAACAGGTTCAATTGCATGAAACAATAGTAAATACGCTGCGTGAGAAAAAGATCAGATGAAGTAGAATAATGCTGTTTTTGATTTTTGATGCAATCGCGGTTGCTATAGATAATTCATACTTACATAAATATGCATTGGGATGCTGGCCTTCCCTGCCACAGTCGCAAACTTCATTGAAATGAAATGTCATTTCAAATCTAGAAATATAATCTAAATTAATCTAACATGTCTACTTTCGAGCAACTGTATGCATTGAACTCCGCAAGGAAACTTTACTGTAAAATTAGCCTCCAAGCATCAATGACGTCTCCCCTCTGAACCACAGCCTGACCAGGCATAAGGTCACAAGTGGCTGCAGCAGCAGCAAGTTGTAGACGTTGGGATCGCCTAAACGTCTGGACGATGCTGAGACTCTGCATATGGTGAGATGCTTGGCATCGGAAAATCTCTTCGCGAAGCCCCTCCGGCAAAATGTTCAATAAATTTGCTTCTTTGGCCTCGAAATGCGCACAGTGAAAACAAACCCTCGAACATTGGAAAATTAGAGAACATTCATGGAACATTCTCCACAAATCCAGGATAAGGATCTAGTTGCGATAGACCTCTCCAGGTACTTCAGAATCTTCGTGACGCAACCACTAATGGTCTTTTGGACAACAGGAGTAAACATGAAACACACAACTCAAACAGAGTCCCACAATCAATTAAAGTCAGAGTCACTCTCAGTCACACTCTCACTCTCAGTGACTCAGTCTGAGTCCAAGTCCAAAAAGTCATCAAGTCGAGTCCGCCTGAATCCTGCGCCGGTCGAAGAGATGTGTCAAATAGGCTTTGACTCGACCTTGGACGTCCTCAGAAACTCGTGATTTTTGGAGATGCAAACGTAGGGCCACAAACTCCTCATTGAATGTCTTCTTGCGCTCCGACAATTTGAAAAAACTCTGTGTGATCAACGCAATGGAAATCGCGAAGGCAGACAGCGCGAAGAACATGAAGATCAAGACAAAGACTCTCTCAGGCAAGTTCACGGGCGTCACTTCAGCCGGCATCGTTCGCATCACGCCAAGGGTCCAATAAAAACAAAAGACATACGTCTCGGAAATACCTACAGCAGGTCCATCACCCCTAAAACCCTTAAAAATGAAAACACTAGCAAAGCTACAAAGATGTTACGTTCTTCCCTTTATTCCCTAGCATCTAGCCTCACCAAAAAAGACACAGCATTCTCAGCTCAGACACTGCGATCCAGCCATCGCCAAGGTTCAGAGTTCAGCTCATTAGAATGACGTCTCCAAACTGTTGTCCAATGAGGCCCTGCTTCATAAGCAAGTTGCCTCGCCAAGGGAAACAAAATGAAACGTGACCCTGATATCCAATTCATGTCAATGGCAAGTCTCCCCAAACCATGTTGAATCTCTGTCCTTATAAGTGTAGCTGTGGTTCACCCTCCTCGTTCATCATAAGGTCTCAAATGACCCGTGACAGCAACATCTTACTGGGGAGAAAAGAACTCAGAAATTGGACAGCGGACAGGGAGGACAGAGACTGGGATCTAACAGGACGGCTGAGATAAAACAATGAGGAGGAAGCGCAAGAAACTTCAACGTCAAGATGTTTCTGAAATCATGACAAAAAAACGCCAAAATGATGCATAGATTGAATAGATTGAACAGAAAAATTACGAATGGTACTTGAAGAATATCACTAAAACCATGGAAGTTATGCTCACCTTTAGGAACTTTGGCTCTGAAGCGGCTGTACATGGGAAAAACCAGCTTGTCTCTAGATCTTGATCAGTGGCGCAGTGAGTGATACGAAAGTTACTCGGCTGGGCCAGTTAACACTTGGCACAGTTGCTAGCACGATTGTTAGCACGGTAACTCCCGAGTTATGATGCTGTCTGCGGTGCATCGTGCCAAAGGAGCTGCACGTAATTGTTGCAAATTGGTGTCAACGATTTGCAGATTCACTGCCTAATGCACTCTTCGCTGTGCCGTAGCATTGATATCTACAGGACAAGCGGGCTTTGTTTGTCAGAAATCGTGTCTATACTGTACGTTACGTCTCCCTTTGTCGAATGAAGTAAAGCATATGACAAAGTGTGATAGCGGAGCATCTGACGAATCATAGTTGAAAACTTGAAGATTTATAATATTAATATCATATCATATAATATACATGTCGTATGACTCGTGTGATGTTAAGCCCTTTTTTTTGCCAAGTTTCTCTTCGTCGGACATGAGCTCCGTGAAGAGGTTTTTGGGGAGGCCGACAAGCCAAAAGAGACAGGCACTCCAGTGGCACATGGCCACCACCACGGACAACACACGTAACAAGGAGATGCATTGAATGATGTAAACAGAACCGATTCGAATCTCCATCCTCTCCCAAATGCTCCGCAGCTTTGCTAGCCGAAGCATCCTTACTAACCTCAGAAGCCTCACAAATTTCACCACTTTGGTCAGCCTGGTTAGCTGGGATGAGTCTCCAGAGTAAAATGCTTCAGAAATTTGTGCCCATGGAACAGTACTCCCGAAGTCAATTACGAACCAACCACGCAGATACAGTTTTGCAATATGGCACCGATCTAAATTCAATGCACGCCGATTGCCAAAATGACCATCTTGTTCTGCGCTTTCAACGGCTGTGTTGAAGGTCAGGATGATGTCTGTGGCAAACAACAATGTTGTTGTCCAAAGCCATGTGATATCAAAGGTGTCCATTTGATCATTGTCCATGTTGCTTTTGAAGGTGAGTTGGAAAGGAAGGACAATTGCATCCATCAGGACGAAAAACATCACTCCAAAATCCCAGGCCAGCTTGCCAACCCAACGCGGATTCAAGAGCCCACTGGGACATCTGCTCTCCTTTTCCACTATCACAGACTCCATAATTCGCCTGTCGTAGTTCTCTACCATATCCTGTATAGCGTTTTGCTTGCCATGTTTCTCGGGCAGATTCTCATGTGAAGTCTCCCAAGTGAATTCTTCTGTGCGCGCATCTTTTTCATCAGGGTCTTCACATTCCTTGATGGATGCCATCTGGACCTTCACATCCTTCACTAAGGGACGCTGGAAGCAAGGCCGTTCCTCGCGACCAAGAAGCCCGAAACCATTTTCGCCTTTTTGATTGCTGACGTTTTTGCTTCCTTTGCCGCTTTCACCTCAAACGTGGAAAAAAAAACGATAAAGAAAGTTCATCCAGGTAAGTCACTGAATTAGCGGAACACATACATGAAACATACAGAAACATATTAAAACATTCCGGAGATACCTCCAAATCTTGCGGGAAAATTCAAAAACAATCAAACAACTCTTGGTGCTAAGTCTATGCTGCCATGAGCTTTGTGTTGGACCCCAATCTGTGCAATTTTTCGGGTCTGCAAAGCTGCAAATCTCCGCGTCAAACGGTCCCAATCGTCCACAGTCACGCTCTCAGATTGCGTTGGTTGCCCTGCGCCATGGCCACAGGCACGACAATGTGCCAATACAAGCACAAGCATTGACGATCGGGGTACTAATGTTGAATGTTTGGCCGTATCTTATCTTTCAACCCGGGAAAAGGGGTTTGAAGCTAGCACTCTGAATGACGAATGACAAGGACACAGCGGGCCGGTCAGGAAACAAACTTGGGAGGAGCGCTATGGAAAGTCCTCAAACATAACGTTTGAACGCAGGTGGAAATACACTTGAGAACAAAGTATCGACGAAAGCAAGGTACAACAACGACGACGACAACAACAACAACAACAACAACAACAACAACAACAACAACAATTATTGACCAAATCTAAACGCCGTCACTGCGGGCGAGGAAAGGAGGTCAAAAGATTGACCTAAATCAAACAAAACGAGGGGCCCGCTGATGCAACCCCCCCTTTGCTCAAAAACGACGAATTCACTCTAGAAAACTATTGTAAAAATCAAGCAAACTACCAGCGCATCAGTTTCACTATTCTCACTTCCACTACTACTACTACTACTACTACTACTACTACTACTACTACTACTACTACTACTCCTAAAAACGAGGGGGCCCCGCTGATGCAACCCC